>MQVO02000052.1:0-122240 GCA_001986395.2 Irpex lacteus | reverse complement strand
CATCACAAGTAGAGCCTGCGCGAGCTTGTCTGGAAGTGTGTCGATGAACAAACTTGAGACCTCCTTTCTTCCAAATTGGTCGTGGTGTATGATGCTGATGTCAATCTCTCTATGAAGGAGTGGAGCGGCGAATGAGCCGCAGCATAAGTCCCGAGACATTGCTCTGAATTTACCGTACGAAACGAGCGAACTCGCTATTCCACCCTTCTAGTTTCTTAATTGCGTCTGCCCAAGGATTCTCTCCGTAGCACGCAAGTTTGAACGTCAGGAAGATGTATGGTGTACAGAACCTGCGGAGGCGTTTGCAGGTCGTGGAAAGCGCTTTCAAAGAAGCCTATCAATCCCATCGGTATGATTAGATGCATACTATTAACATAAGTTATCTGTCGCACCTCGTCTTGAGCACGAATATGTTGTTGTTCTGTGCCTCGTCTTCATCATGTAAGCTGGCACAAATAAGCTGCAATACGTCATCGTTGAGACAGTCAAGGATCGATGGTTCAATTGTCAGAGGACTAGCAGAGTCATTGGTAGCTGGCATCATGATCGCCGAATACTTGCGAGGGTCCGGGGAGAGAAGAGTTGGAGGGTTGAAGCAAGAGCCAAGGCCATCAAGTTTTGCTATAATGTATGGCACGGAATCGCACAGCCTCGCAACTGCGTGATTGATTGAGTTCTACCAACTTGAATGATGCTCAGTAGTCTCTTGAGCATCATCTAACAATGGTACCGCATGTAGCTGCGTAATTTCATATGTCGACCGACACATACCAAACATTCAGTTCGATAGACTTTTGAAGAGATGAGAAAATCTAGAGGCAACGCATTACGTTCAGTGTCAGGATTCAAGCATAGCAAACGAAGACAAATATTGTCTGTACCAAGAGAATCAACGTTGTCCGGTTATCATGTCTACTTATCTACACTGATTGTTTGTATGACATAGATCAAAACATCCTTTGTAATACGCACATTTACACCACAAAGTTGTGCACATTCTCGAGTGTAGTACATGGTTGTGCCAGTACCTGTAAGGCTGAGCCCTGTCGCCATTCATCAGCACCAATAGGCCGAAATAAAGAGCGATACGTGCGATTGTTAGAAAAGACTCGGGTTATTCCGGTGACCAGGGTCCTCCGGTTGTGACCACCTTATACTTTCTATCACGATTGGTAAATCGCAGTTGCTGCGGTCGATAGTCGCTACGGTTGAACTTGAGGCAAGTGCTCCAAAGTAGAGTTCTTTCAGTTGTGGACATTGTCCGAATATGGCCAAGGCAACACGTTCATTTGCTTCTTTTCCCTCTTTGGCCACACGCTCTTTGAGAAGTTGGCCCTGTTTGCCCATATAAACATTTCCACATCTCGGTGGGTGAAAGCCCACGTTCAGATGGGGTGCCCTGGCGATACATAGCGTCTCAACAGCGTGAAAACGAGACACTTTGCTAACAAAGTTCTAGATAGAGAAAAAACTATGTATGAGCATCATATAGCATGGCAAATCATTAACGACGTACCTCGAAGGACGAAATCTTACTCGGAAGTACAAGAGTTTTTATGCTCGGTATCGCCCGGAGCAAAGCTTGTGACAATCTTAGCTTATCGAATTGCAACGGGTCATCATGTACCTACCATCCATCACTTCATCTGTATAGAATATGGCGGCTAGATGGAAGTTTTTGCAGCTTTGAAAGCATAGGAAGTGCCTCGATGACCTCCGTGGACCATCTTGAATTGGTATCCTAGGTGGCCCCTGGACCGTCAAGGATATCGCATTTGGACATAATTGGAATATACCCGCGTGGCTTGGGCTGACAACGAATCTTTGGACGCTGGGAGCACAACACGGTTCTCGATGAATGTGTCCTCGAAGAGATGAGCATGGGGTCGATGAATGTTCAGAATGACCTTCTCCGGTTGTGAGAACGTGTGCAATACAGATGCCAGCCGGCCGGGTAGAGCGTCGACAAACTCCGGCTTCCCCGTCGTGAACGCAAGTGTGAGGTTGATGCGGACAGCGCTATAAAGCAGATTGAGTGCCCCTTTCTTACCCAGAAAAAGAAATCACACTCACCGCACAAATGGAGAGTACTCAGTGTTCCAACTGTCCAGTTTCTTCCATGCGTATACCCACGGGTCGTTGCTACAACATTCTAACGAGAAGGTCCGAAAGATGATTGGGATGCACAGTGCTCGAAAGTGCTTGCACGTTAATGATAGTGGTAAAGAGAAACCTGCAAACAAGAGTCTTAGCAAAAGATGTATGTTTACCACAGTGGTTCTTGCTTGCCTCCACTTGGGTCAACCCCCTTTTCTGGGTTTCCTCTCTGATTACGTCGCAGAGACTTGCGCAGATAAGTATGAGCACGTCGTCATCGAGGATCTGGAGGATGGACCGCATTTCCGTCTGTACTTGGATGCTACGGCGGGCTAAGAACGGGGGACATTTAGTGGAACTACCGTGGTTATATCGTGGCGGGGCGCACTGACTCACTACTGCGTTAAAAATGATCCTGATCATGATGAGAGTGATATATTAATAAAGTCTTCTTGGCTATATCATGTGGAATCCCTACCTGCCGCTCAAGATGATGTTTCCCAAGGACGGTTGTTGAAGCTATGTAATTTTCTTGAGCACATCCATTAAACAATGCGTTCTAGTTCCAGTAAAGCGCGAGTATTGCTCATTATGTCCTGCCTGTGATTTTGGCAAAGTACACTCTTTGTGCTTTGTGCCATGATATCCTAGGGCTAAGTCAGTGTGCGAGAATCGACCAGTCGACGATTTGCTTTGACTCAACACCTATACGTTTGTCACCGCAGCCGTTCGTTCGCGTTTTGCATAATGAGTTGTGCATTTCACCGACAACTTAGTATATACTCGTAGAAGGACAATTTACCAAAAGGTTATTTCGTGCTCTGGACACCCGCATGTTCCAATACGTCCGCAAGCTCTGTGTCTGACCATGCTATTAGCGATCAACCATGGAGCTGTGATCGTGGCAAGCTTACGATCCTCCGTATGCAGCATACGATGTGCGTACAAGCATCGGTCGTCTATGATCAGCGATGGATTGAGACATGCTAACGATCGATAGAGCTCTGTTGAAGGACGTACTCGCCCAAATATGAATTCGCCGCCCAGCTGAGATATGTTTCCTTGTTTCCCGATATGTTGAGGCTGCTGAAGAGGTCCTGTCTAATGGAAAGACGTATTTGTAACTTCAGTATCAGTTGGCTCTGTCACAGCCGAGGCTGATATGCTCGTACCCATATGCTACCAAGGACTTGCACAATCCTGCTATTCCCCGCGAGGTAGCTCTTGAGCTTTTGGTCGCTCGGCGTGACCTTAAGGCTTTCGGTCAGACCAAAGTGTTTGAAGAGCTCCCGCTTACTGTCCGCATATATCGGACCAGTGTACCCCGTTTTCTCTGAGAAATGCAGTACGTCGTTACTTAGGTCTGTGCGATTCTAGGAGGGAGCTTGGCGTACCTTGGTAAGACTTTATGGGCTGATAGTCACCACAGCCGATGACTAAAACCCTGACGCGTGTCTTCTCTAGAGCTTCATCTCGAACTTGAGCTAGTTGAGAGACATACGCCTATAGAAACGATGAGCAGGCTACCAGGTGCCGTTGAGTAGTAGCGTACCTGACAAGCCTGTATATAACAAGGCGTGCCTTTCATGAGAAGACAACTTAAAGGAGGTTTGGAGACTCACACCACAGAAAAAAGTGACCTACGAAAAAGGACAGGATGAGTTGTTTGTGAAATATATCCCGAATAAAACCACTCAACGAATGAATATGACGACTGTTTTGCCATTCTCATTCATCAGCTCTCCGAACTTGACTGTCTGACCTGTAGAGTCACGCAGTTCGAACTCGTAGGCTTTGCGCACATGTTCGACATCTGGAATGTGATCCATGGCTATGCTTGGCCAGCTCAAGCTAGTATGTAAGTAGATAGCTCGAGAGGATGGCTATCGTGGGCGTGGGTCGTGTCCAGTGACCGTGGGACCATGCCTTGGTCCGGTGTATGCTTCGACGACAAGTGAGGAAACGGGATCTGGCTACATGGCGCAGGCGGTTGTGCGTCAGAAACAGAGTGAGGTTATCATATCCCATTCATGATTAATGCATATTTCTATCAGATGTACGGCTGAGCAATAGCTGCGTCTGCCAGTGAAGATGGCATGCACACCGAAAGAAACGTTGAAAAGTTGAACCTGGTTGTACCTATACTTAATTGAACACATAGTAAGTTTAGACATGTAATCTGGCTAGCTCGGAAGAGCATGAGAATTTACACGTACGCAATCTCAACTTCGCATACCTGAACTGCGAGAACGATTAGTCTCCCTGAGGCAGAGTAGACAAGTTCAACCTTCGGGGCTCAGAAGAACGATCCGATGCACGAGGAGTCCGAGGCGAAATCGACTCCGAAGTAATTTCTTGCAAAAAGAGGGTTTCCAAGTATGGGCATATATGTATTACGTAATTTATATCCTCCAATTCTCCTGAGAAATGTAGAGGCGTCTGTTATATTGCTGCTTGCTCGCCAACCTTCACGTTCACCTCAGACGGCCACGATTCACATTATTTTCTGGCACAATGGAGGTATGGGCGTCGTCGTATTTGTTTTACAACTTATACTTACGCTGACAATGTACAGAATGTTGACGTAGCAATGGACGAAGACAAGCTGAGTGACGTTGTGCCCTCGAATATTGTATCACGTCAGGTACGTTTGAGCGAGCTTCGTTTGCTAGTATTCGCGGAAACCGACATTGTATCGTAGCAAAGCGAAGGGCCTGAAAGTGAATTTGTTGAAGAAGCTGAGCCTGAGGACGTCGACGAGTTGCAAAGTGAAGAAGATGAGGCTGCGGTATGCACCAAAGCTCACGTACGCGACGGGGTTCCCAGCTGACGTGACCTACGCGTTTTGAACCATTAGGATGCTCCGGGACTACCTCCTTCACCGGCTAAACTGGCTCGCTTACAAGCCAGCGAAGTAAAACAACAAAAACGGCAACAGCGAAAAGCAGAAGAGGGAAAGTTGCATGTGAAGCGGCAAGAGATGGACAAGGCAAAGGTATGTACCGAGTGCGTGATGAAACCATTTATGAATTATAACATCGGTATCTGTTGCCAGATACAAGACGCTGTCAAACGATATTCGTATCTCCTTGGTCAGACCGACCTCTTCAAGCACTTCGTGGATATCAAGGTATGCCTATACCATGGACAGAGAGGACACTGTCTGACATGTTGTGCAGAAAGCCCGAGATCCTGAGTATGCTGCATTACTTGACGCACAGCCCAAGCCTAAGGGAAGAGGGCGTAAGAAAGCGGTGTACGTCTTACATTCGTAACCCAAGTCTTATGCTTATTTGTTACTTTATCAGGGATAACAATGCTCGTCACCGCAAGTCAGAGAAGGAGGAGGATGAGGAGTTGTTGAAGGATGGTGAGCTGCAGGTCGGCGGAGATGATCAACCTTTCGTCTTTGAGGAATCCCCGAGTTGTGAGTTCAGCCGCTCTTCCCTGTGACGGTTTTTTAACGATCATCATAGTTATTCAAGGTACTATGAGACCATACCAGTTGCAGGGCTTAAATTGGATGGTTTCGCTGCATCACAATGGTCTAAACGGTATATTGGCTGATGAGATGGTGCGTTCCTCTCGTGTATGTGTCCCCGGCTGTGCCGGCTAACACAAATTGCAAAGGGTTTGGGGAAAACACTTCAGACGATCTCATTTCTATCCTACCTGAAGCACTACAAAGACATCAAGGGCCCCCATCTGGTTGTAGTACCGAAATCCACCTTGCAGAACTGGGCGCGTGAATTTGAGAAGTGGACGCCCGACGTCAATACGGTCATTCTCACAGGTACCAAGGAGGAACGCGCGGACATCATCGCCAATCAAATCATTCCACAAGACTTCAATGTGCTCATCACAACGTACGAGATATGCCTCATCGAGAAGTCCGCTCTCAAGAAGCTTTCCTTCGAGTACATCGCCATTGACGAAGCTCACCGTATCAAGAATGTCGATTCGATGCTTTCGCAAATCGTTCGAGCCTTCATGTCCAGAGGCCGCCTTCTGATCACTGGAACTCCTCTTCAGAATAATATGAAGGAGCTATTTGCTCTGCTCAACTTCATTTGCCCGGAGATTTTCTCTGATTACGCAGATTTAGAGAGCTTCCTTCATAAAGACGACGCCGAGGGTGAAGCCGACGAGGAGAAAAGCAAGAAAGTTGTGGAGGCTTTGCATAAGATTTTACGTCCGTTCCTGTTGCGTCGCGTGAAGAGTGATGTCGAGAAGAACCTGTTACCCAGTAAGCAATGAGCTTCTTCTATCATCGCAGGACTTACCCTCGCTCTGTAGAAAAGGAAATCAACATTTATGTCGGCCTGACCGAAATGCAGCGCAAATGGTATCGTTCGGTGTTGGAGAAGGATATCGACGCCGTAAACGGTAAGCGGGCTATCGACAAGACCACAATGAACAGATACTGACACCGTAGTAGGTCTTACTGGAAGGAAAGAAGGTAAAACTCGGCTAATGAACATGGTCATGCAGGTGCGTCTCAATATATACCAGTTAGAGCAACTTCGCTGAATAGTATGTGCTGCATAGCTGCGCAAAGTCACCTGCCACCCATATCTATTTGACGGCGCAGAACCTGGCCCTCCCTATACTACCGATGAGCACCTCGTCGAGAATTGCGGTAAAATGGTTGTCTTGGATAAGCTCCTCAAATCGATGAAGGCCAAGGGCTCCCGAGTCCTTATCTTCAGTCAAATGAGTCGTATGCTTGATATTCTTGAGGATTATTGCCTCTTTCGTGGCTACAGTGAGTTTCTCCGTGACCCGATCCAATTTTGTACTCAATCCACGATTGCCTGTAGAATACTGCCGCATCGATGGAGGGACTGCTCACGAAGATCGTATTGTGGCGATTGACGAGTACAACAAACCGGACAGTGAGAAGTTCATCTTCCTCCTCACGACACGTGCTGGAGGTCTCGGCATCAACTTGACCACAGCAGACGTCGTCGTCCTCTACGACAGTGATTGGTAAGTCAATTCGGCCAGGCTTTCGCTCATAAATCTTATATATGTGTGTAGGAACCCGCAGGCTGATCTGCAAGCCATGGACCGTGCTCACCGAATCGGGCAGACGAAGCAAGTCTATGTGTTCCGTTTCATCACAGAGGGTAGCGTCGAGGAGCGCATGTTAGAGCGCGCTGCGCAGAAGCTTCGTTTGGACCAACTCGTGATTCAACAAGGAAGATCACAAGTGTCGAAAGGTACGCCATCGGATATGAAAGGTGGTACGTTGAATTCACCTCTGCATTAGCTGCCGATAAGGACGAACTGCTCGAGATCATCACTCATGGCGCGGAGAACATCGTCAATTCGAATGATGAGTGAGTTTGTGGGCTTTGTTCGCTTTCTAAATCTTATTCACCTTGGCAGTAGCCTGATGGTGAACGATGACATCGATGCCATTATACAACGTGGCGAAGAGCGAACACAACGACTTAACAGCAAATACGAAGGCCTCAATTTCGACGACCTCAGCAACTTCAAGTCAGAAGCTTCAGTGCAGCAGTGGGAAGGCGAGGACTTCCGTACAGGGGTAGGTGCCATTCCTCTTGTTGTTTTTTATAACATCTCATGTATTCTGCTATCCAGCGTAAATCGTTGCAGTTCAATCCTCTCTCGCTATCCAAGCGAGAGCGTAAGCTCAACTACTCCGTGGATGCTTATTTCAAGGAGTCGATGCGAGCAGGGCCATCGAAGATTGAGAAGGCCCCGAAGATTCCTAGAGCACCGAAGCAGCTACAACTGTGAGTGTTTATGCTCCTTGTATCAATTCGTCGCCTAATCGGTTCTATCCTCACGTCAGGCAAGACTTCCAGTTCTTCCCTCCTCGCCTTGCAGAACTGCAGGAGAGAGAGCTTGCGTATCATAAGGTCAGCTCTCCGCTTTTTAGTAATAGTGTCGTCGATCTAATGTATCCCTAGAAACTGAACGAGATTTCAGCAACCACTCGTGAAGCAGGTCCTGACGATACACCAGAAAAGTTGGAAGAGGAGCGGAAAGCGGCTCAAGAACTCATTGACAATGGTAAGCGTGGCCGAAAGCAATCCAACTATTATTTGTGCTAACTCTTGTACAGCTGAGCCACTCACCGAAGAGGAACAGGCTGAGAAGGAAGAGCTCCTTGCACAGGGTTTCGAGGATTGGAGCCGCCGAGACTTCCAGCAGTTTGTTCGTGCGCTTGAGAGCTATGGCTGGTAGGTGATATCCTGACAAGGCACTACGAATATGACTGATGAGGCTCCAGGACTGAGGACTTCGAGTTGTTCGCGAAGGAGATCGATATGAAGACGGCGGAAGAAATCGAGGAGTACTACGCTGTCTTCAAGAAGAAGTGGAAGGAACTCTCGGAGTACCCTCGCATTAAAGCCCGTATCGAAGAAGGAGAGGCCAAACGGAATAAAAGGTCGAACCTCGAAGCCCTACTCGCGAAGAAGATCTCCTCGGTGCGCTATCCTATGCAGGAGCTCGAGCTTAACTATCCCACCACCAAGGGTAAGGTGTACTCCGAAGAGGAGGACCGTTATCTTCTCTGTAGGCTGTACCACTACGGCATGCGTACAGACGATGTCTATGAGCGCATCAAGAAGGACATAACGGAATTCCCCGTGTTCCGCTTCGACTGGTTCTTCAAGAGTCGTAGCCCGCAGGAACTGCAGAGAAGATGCAACACCCTACTCGGCATGATCGAGAAGGAGGCTGAAGCCAAGCAGGCTGAAGAGGTCAAGGTGAAGGGCACCAAGGGCAAGGTATGTAGACGATGTCTCGTGCGAGTTAGCTGGACTTACGTTGTTTCTTCAGAAACGCGGCCTTGAGGATCTCAAGATAGAGGACAACGATGCTTCCAGAGCCTCCACTCCCGGCAGCGCCGCCGCCACGTCAGGCAAGCGGACCTACAAGAAGAAGAAGACCTAAGCTTGTCCCATCCCGCCTACCGTCGTGTGTTCCTTTACTCGTTTGCCTCCATGTACGTTAGATTATTGTATACGCTTCCCATTCTTCTATAATATGCATCCCTGTCACGACTACGAGCAGTCCGATGGAGCCTACTCCCATGCTTATCCTCAACAGCGTCCTCGACACGATCACGCTCTAACCGGTTATCGCGCAGCCACGATCCAGAGTGTACCACGAAGGTTCGGGCTGATAGTCTAACTTCGAGTTATTTGATGTTGCTCCACGAGACCCAGCTTGTCCCCAAAAGCGTCCGACGCAAGTTTAGGTTTCTCAACCCAGACCGCTATTGATGGGGTGATGAAAGCTGACGGTACGGTTGTCAATGATAAGCTTCCTGCCATCTGTGTCGATGAAGGCTGACCTGGTTTCCCAGTGAACTCCGTGGCCGTTAGTCTTTGCCCACAGCTGTCAAAGTGAAGGCCCCCTTCAGACTAATCTCGAACTCCTCCTTGATTACGTGACACTGGGGCTACTTGCTGCGATGATAGGTTGACTCGATGCACAAGGCAGTGACTATGTCGGTGCCGCGACACATACATTAGTTCCCACGTCAAGCTAGTTATCACTAGTTCATCCTCTACAACCACAATGAACCACACCTCCGATAGCAAGGGAGGCCTTACAGTCAGTCTCAACGACCTTAATGAAGATGTACTCGAGGTCCTTTGCTCGATTCTTTATGAAGCGGCCCGGAGATATAAGTTGAAAGGTACAGGCCATCCTAAGGTAGGATTCGAGCTTTTCTGTTAATAAAGCTTCTAACACCTACTCATCCATTTGTAGCATTCTTTACTATCGTTATCGTTAACATCCAAGAGATTTCGGGCGCTGTGTGTGCCATATCTGTTTCGATCATTCAAACTCGCCTTCGCCGATTACAACGCTACTTGGGAAGAAGCCGCGGCGAAATTGCAGACGTGGAATGACGCTTGGAGTCGATTTGTGTCGTGAGTCTTCAATGTCAGATAGCCTGATCGTTTTGAACTCACATAATCGGGGCGCCATGCACGAGGTAGCGAGATCAATGTTCACATGGTATTAGGGCGCAAGGCAGACGACCGAGACGCGTTCGCGGACACATTCCTAGATACTTTGGCGAGCACCTTGCTGGCAATCTCTACTTCCAGTCCTTATCTGGAGAAGATAAGCCTACAGATTGAAGAAGGTCGGGCCCGTCGCTTCGAGGATGCTTTCAAAGAGCATGGCCTTCAGTTCCCTACAGTCCGCAGCTTTCACCTGTGGGCGAATAGTGACAACATTGTCACTCTGTGCCCTAATGTCACCACGCTATCCATTGTATACGCGAATTCTCGTACACGCGGATGGCTAGTCACAGCGTTGGCCGGTCTTCCTCGCTTGAAGCATTTGTCCCTCAGTGGAATACCGTATACCGTTGACATCATAAACAGTAAGTCGTGTTTGTATCGTGCATGACAGGTCCAATTTGACCCTATTGTTACAAGGTATATTCAGTGTAAAGCCCAATCTTGTTACGCTGTGTCTTCCGACCTACTTGTCATCTGTTCGAGGGAATCAGTTTGCGGTAAGCTTCTCGCACTGCTGGATTCTCAGGCTTTCACGTCATTAATTTAAAATGAATTACGCAGGAGTTTGCACAATCCGTATCTAGGTTTTCTAAACTCGAAATACTATGCATACCCGCTGCCTCATATTTATCGCTGGGTTGCACCGTGCCTCCGTGCACGCGAGGTGCGACTGATCATGCCGCCGTACGCCGGCGGCACGACGAGTACATGAGAAAGAAGAAAGAAGTGGAACAGCATGCGGCGACGACTTTCTTCGGTCGATGCCCACATCTCAGGGAGCTCTATGTTGGCACTCGTATGAAGGCTGTTATGGATTCGGGCTCGGATGGCAAATTGCGATGGCGCCAAATACCTGAATTCACATTGTACTAGCTTTAGTGGGAGACAACATCTTTGGCATTCTGAACCGCGTACTCTTGGTTTACTTTTATCCCGTCCTTAGTGTTTGTCCTGATGAGTGTAAAAGTATTTTTGTATCAACTCAGAAAGTACAACTTCAAGTTGAAGCTTAAAGTATGTCAGCCTTTGGCCTGTGACATATTAATTGTTTGGGTGAAGGCCGTGTCACGGCGACGCGGTATGTCACAGCGTGATCATTCGTGTTCGTGTCACATAGCCTAAGCACGCGCTAACGCTTGGATGGCTCTGAGCTTGGGCGGGCTTGTCACTGCAACCTCCGCTCAACAACTCTCTTCGTACGACCATGACAGATGACAACCCACGGCCCACAAAGAGGGCGAGGCGCGAGCCGTCGCCGTTGGTAGCACCCGCAGTCAGCTCGCAGTCGACTTTGACACCGCCGCCGTCGTCCGAGCCTTCCTCGCCGTCTTCCGCTCTCAAACCCTTGCCTCGAGATATATTGCTTGTCTCACTTCCATCTCTGCTTACTCTCCCGCCGAATCACAGAAATTATGTGCAATCCTTGCAACTATCGCTCCAAGCTCTACGACAATGTCTGACGCTACCTGCTCTGTCACCCGAGATAGAGTGCAGGGCTTGGTGTGGGTTGGCAGAGATCGGTATGAAGGTTATCAGTGGAGGGTTCAGCCAAGACGAGAGGCATACATGGGCGCATGATATCGAAGCAGAAGTAAGCTCTGTGGTTCTCTCACTGTAACGATTATCTAATTAGCCAATCAGGTTGACAAGGCTTTGGGCAAGGCTGTGAGTACATGCTACAGTCACTTTTAGAGCGGGAGCACAAAGCTGGTTATGGGTGCATATATGCGGCTATATCTCTCATTCATGCGCATACAACCACAACTAACATGATGCAACCCCAGATCCTTATTGCACAGAAAGTACGTTTCGCTGAATCTTCAACGTGACATCGTATTCACCGTTTCCTAGCATCCTGCACTGCGGCCCTTCAAGATTCATCTCTCATTATTGCAGGCTCAGCTCTCCCAATGGCAACACAAGACCAAATTTGCACGCACTCAACTCCGCAATCTCATCTCTTCCCTCAAACCGACCGACCCTCCTCACCTCGTCTACTCCGCACACCTCGCCGCCATATCATTATATGCCGCACCCAAGTATCCTACTCCAACACCAGAATCATCTTCCACCCCTCCATCATCTCCGTATACGAACGGCTTACAGGACGTTCACGCAGCCCTGTCAGCCATCCAAGACATGGAAATGCACTCTGTGCAGCACGGACATCCACGTATCAAGCTTCTCGCTCAGGTCCTGCGCCTGCGAACATTGGTCTCTGCGAGTATGTGGCAAGACGTAAGCAGTGCGATAGAGAACGTGGAGAAGGCTCTTGGGCTGTCATACGACCCTTCAATCACTCCGAAGCCCAGGCAAGCAGCAGCGTCTTCCTCCTCCTCCAAGGAAGAGTCTACGTTCATTTTCTTCGAGAGCCCGCTCGAAGCGGCCATGGCCGTCCATTCGCTCATGATGGCCGTCGTGTACTTTACGCACGTCGGGTCGGCGGCGGAGGCTGCACCGCGCTTGTCGCATCTACACGCCTTGCTTGATACAGATATCCTCACCAAGTTTCATGACGGTACGGTCGAGGTTAGTTCGATGTATGCGTCGACTGCTACGTATTCCTACTTACTTGCCATACCATGATAAGGTCAACTTTCCTGACGGCCCACCTCTCGTCGTGCAAGTCACCCACCCTCGTCTGGTTTATCAGCTTGGATTTCTTGTCAGCTGTGTCGCCAAACGCGATGCGGTGGGAAGGAAGCCAAAGCGGAAGGTCTTCGCCAACGAGGGTCTGGCTGCTTGGGAACGAGAGAAGGAACAGGAGATAGTTGGTAAGTGCAGGTACACCCAGACTAACGTACTTTAATACATGAATTGATTTTCTTGCGCGCAGTACCCGCGTGGGCTAGTGCTGGGGATATCGACGAGGTTGAACAACGTCTTGCACGCGTTAAAGGCGATTTACTATGTGAACTTGTCGCGGTGAGTGAATGTGTATGCGGTCTTGTCTCGCGTCTGACGTACCTCAGGTTTCTATCATGCGCAGCGAGTTTGATATCGCAGAGCAGGTAGAGTGATTGTCATCTCGCCCCGTTCCCCATATTTACACTCACTTCCAGAACCTCAACGCGCTCATAGCACATACTCGATCCTACTCCATATTCCCCAACTTCTCCTCTCGAATAGCACTGCATCACGCCCACCTAGCGCACGCCTTGAACCAGACACCTCGGGCCTTGGCGTGCTATCGAGTAGCGGCCCGTCTAGCGAGCACCGACGATTTCGTGCGACTGTCCGCCCAGGCCGGCGAGGCCATACTGCTGCTTGGCCTAGAGAGCGGGAAGGAGAACGATGCTGAGCCTGCTACTACCGACGGTATAATCGATCGGAAGGAGGCTATGGGCATCGCGAAAGCGTGTCGTTCGACGGGTGGGACGCTGGAAGCCGTGGGCCAGGTCATCGAAGCTCTAGTTGCTCCGGAGATCCTGAGATCGAAGTGAGTCGTGAATTCAGAAGGTTTCCCCGTCCATGTCCTTCTGACAAGATATACAGGGAACACTTGAAGCATTCCTTGGGACTGGCTACGAAAGCGCAGGACAACCACCTACGCGCAGGCGTACTTGCTCTCGTCGCAGCCCATTATTTCCACACCGCGGGCGATCATGCCTACAAGATGCTGCTAACGTGCGAACAGCTCGCGGTGGGCTTGGGCGCACCAGCTGCGAAGAATAGTACAGGTGCTACTAGTACCGCGGCGACGGGAAATGTTCGCCTCGGGCTCTGGGTCGGACAGAAGTTACTCGGTGAGACGCAACCTTATCTTCAGTTTATATGCATTACTGACAGGCTCGACGTCATGCAGAACTATACAAGAGAGCGGGGAAGGAGGAGCGCGTGCAGAAACAGATAGTCGCGAACCAACGGCTCGAGGAGGCTGTCAGACTGTTGACAGCACGGAGTGGGGTGGGTGGAAAGGCGACCGACGACTGAGTTTGTTCTCAGGGGTCTGGGGACGGCGGCCGTGGACGATCACACGGACTGACAGCCGGATTCAAAACGATAGGCCCGTAAAGGAAAGATCGCAGAGGCTCGGTTCGAGCTGATCACAGGCGGAGGTGGGCGGGACGAAGGAATTATGATGGCCGCCTCGTTCCTATTCGCTAGGGAGGGCGAGAAGAGAGTCGGGTGCGTGTTTCAGCGAAGTCCGACTGTGTGTATGTTTGGCGAAGGGGGCCTATCGTTTTGAATCTGGCTGGAATGGACGTTTGCACAGATAGGACGACACGATCGTGCCTCGGAGTTGGTAGCTACAGTGGATGTGTATACACATGATATATCACGCGCAGTCGTGATGCGCTTCTGATGCCTGAGCTGTGTGTGTTTTCTCAGTTGGTCTCAAGGGTATGTTTTCCCTGGAGTGAGTGGCCGGCCAATGAGGGGTGTGATCAGAGGAGTGAACAAAACAGAGTTCCTAAACCGGCGAGGAGAAAGAACTAGTGTGGCCATCAACAGACGGGTGGTTGCCCCTCCTCCTCCTGCTTGTTTCCTCTGTTCATAGTCTTCCTCTGTAACATATTGTCTCCTGGATGGACCGTGTGTGGTCTACGTACCTGGCAAGCAGTGACTCTGGCCATCACCCGCCTCAGGGAGGCGCTAGCCCGTATGTACGTCGTGCGAAAAAGCCGCTTGCCGCTCGGTCGCTTGCAACTAACCGCCTCGTTCCCGTCGTCTGCCATCCCCCGTCGCTCGCTTCCACCTCACCCGAACGAATGTTTTAGATGGAATACAACCCCGCGTAAGCCGACTGCTTCTCTCCCGCCATGTCGCTCAACGTCCAAGACTCTCCTCGCAGCCACTCCCGCACGTCGTCTGTCAACTCCCACTCGCCCTCGCTACAGTCTGCAGCTGCCTCCACCAGGTACATGCTCGCTGGCATGAACTCGCCCCTCGATCCTCCCAACGCTCCTTTTGCTGCTCGCCAAGACTCCTCACGCTCCTTCTCGCCAAAAGGCTCCCCCCTCATGACTGGAGGAGGCCTCCCGGAATCCCCATCACTCAGTGTCAACTACCTCCCCTCCAAGTTCTCAAATGCCGTCATCACCAAGCGGAGAAAGGGCGGCAAGGGCGCAGATTATCTGGTCCCCAAGCAGGGCGGCGGTCGTGAGGCGTTCAAGAGCAACGAGTCCCGCATGCCTGGAGAAAATGACGACGACTACGATGGTGTAGATATGTTCGGTGCCAAGGAGGGTGGGCGCACTCGACCCAGGGGTCGCTGGAACCGATTCAAATGGTGTCTGTTTGTCGCCAATTCCATTGTGAGTGTATATCGTCTTTATTCCCGCCCGACGACCATCGCAA
The DNA here is from genome assembly GCA_001986395.2 of Irpex lacteus. Classification (NCBI taxonomy): domain Eukaryota; kingdom Fungi; phylum Basidiomycota; class Agaricomycetes; order Polyporales; family Irpicaceae; genus Irpex; species Irpex lacteus. The sequence goes on along the minus strand of MQVO02000052.1, from coordinate 106,821 downwards.
CAGCGCCGTTATTCTTCTTCTGGCGCTTCTCCGAACCGTAACTAACAAACGATTTTCTGCCAGTTCTCTGCATACTGCCTGACTGGGCTCATCGCTTGCCTGTTGATCTGGTTCAACGTCTGGACACACGCCGACATCATTCGAGTCGGAAACCGAACCGAACTCATCGTTACAACGACCGCTGCGTCCCTTGGTGTCCTGACGTCGCTCGTAGGCTGGGCTGGAATCCTGCTAAACAACCGTGCTTTCCTCGCATGGTACACATTCCTTCTGTGGATCACCTTTGCTCTCCTCGTCACCCCCGGCTACATCACATACAAGAAGCGAACTTTCAATTTGGAGGGCAAAATCAACGCACAGTGGTCTCGTCAGCTGGGTCTCCAAGGTCGTCTTCGGGTGCAAGATCAGCTCAACTGCTGCGGGTACTTCAATCCCTTCATCGAGGCTACCGTCAGCCAGACATGCTATGCCCGCAGCGTCCTCCCAGGCTGCAAGGGTCCGTACATCAAGTTTGAGCGCACTGTTCTCGAACGCTGGTATGCTGCCGTGTTCGGTATTGTTCCGGCGCAGATCGCTGTTATGGTTGTCGCTCTCCTCTGTTCCAACCACGTCACCTACCGATTCGGCAAGGGTATGATGCCTAAGGCATACCGCCTCAACATGAACAGCATGGCTATCATCATGGACAACTACGCAAAGTACGTACTCACTCACTGCGGATTCTCTGCCCTGGGATCTGACATATTTCCGTAGTCAACTCGCAGAACAGTATGGCAACGACGTCGCCTCCGAAGTGATCGCCCGCTCGCGGTCGAACCTCAACCTGGCAGCGATGCCAACCATGCCATATAACAGCAGTCCGTCTAATCCATCTTTCAGTGGGAAATACGACTCTCTAACTGCAAGGGCACCGGAAGGCCAATGAAATAATTGGCGCGGAAAGTGCTACCATGTATCCTCCCCACGTATCAGATACAGATATTTCTCTCTCTTCCATCCTCGACGGATTGTAACCACCCCTTCCGGCTTGCTTATGCTGCGCCACTACTATCCCATCATCACCTATCGATGGAACGACGGACGGACTTATATCTACACTTTATACCACTTCTTTCCAGTTTCGTTTACTACCGACCTGCTAATTGGACAATGTCATTCGTTCCTTGCAAACTGGACCGTCATCCGTTTCTCTGATCATGTTGTGTTCCAGTTTCTAGCACGGACAAGTGGAATGCAGCACTATATATAAGCTAATGATACTTGAACTACGAGATCCAGAAGATGTGGGTTACAAGTCCCGTTTGCGCGGTATGTCCGTTCGCTTGTCGTACAGATCATACGCAGGCTGCGCTCCAGAAGCTTGCAGCTCCTTGGCGACTTTCTCTGCTCCTTCGAAGACCCGGATGAGGTTCCTGCCCGTAAGACCCTCCAACTCTGTTTTGGTCCAGCCGCGCTTGTACAGCTCGGCGATCTAGTGAGGTGCAGACATGAGGATGGAATGGGAATTGAGCGAGAATAAGTGCTCACCAGTGCAGGGTACTTTGATACGTCTTCGAGGCCCACGGGTACTGATCCTATACCGTCAAAGTCGCTGCCCAGGCCAACGCTGTTGAAATCGACAGTTAGTGCTGCTCAGAAGTTAAAGAATAATATCCACATACTGCTTCCTGCCAGCGACCGCTCCAATGTGCTCTACGTGGTCTGCCACGACGTAGACATCTGCTTCACCAGGGTCCGCGACAAAGTCGGGTGCGAAGTTGACCTAGGCACACATGACGGGTTGAGCATCCCTATGCGCGCGGAGTTCACCAAGCTTACCATGACAACAGCGTCTTGCCCTTCCTCAGTACCGATCAACTCCAGGATATCGTCGGGGACGTTGCGTTCGTGTGTGTGCACGGCACGCGCAGAGGAGTGGGACCATATGACGGGTGCCTTTGAGTACTTGATAGCTTGACGGGCTGTGTTGTCGGAGGTGTGGCTGAGGTCGACGAGTACACCAATACGGTTCATCTCGTCGATGAGGTGGTATCCGAGAGGGCTGTATAACGGTGCGCTATGTGAGCAAGGAGCAGGGAGAAAGGAGCAGAAGAAAAGCAGCACGACGACGCACCTCAAGCCGCCCCACTTTTCGGGGAGAGTTCCGCAGGAGTCTGCAAACGCGTTGTGACAGGTGTGGGTGAGCGTGACATAACGGACACCGAGGTTGTACAATTGGCGCAGGACTGCGATAGAGTTGCCCAGTTGGTGACCCCTGTATACCATTGCGTTGTGGTCAGTAAGATAGTTCGGCGGTAATATGAAAGACTTGTGTACCCTTCGATACCAATGAAGCTTGCAATCTTGTTCTTCTTCCAGGCTGTCTTGATATCTGCTGTGGTTGTAGCGAGGTGGAAGGTCTTGAGAGGTCAAGCCTGTTAGTATACGGAGAGACATGAGAGATGGTAAATGCAGTGCGAACCTCGGGGTACTGGTCGATGAGGATCCTCGCAATATCAACCTGCTCCAATGTATCCCTGCAAGGACAATAGGTATGAGCTCTCTACGAGTAGCAAAAGCTATGTTACACACCTAACGCGCCATGTACTCGTCAAGAAATCGGAGCCCTCATCCTGACCATCCCAGTTCGCACAGTTGACGTATGCGGACCTATCTAACGAGTTAACCAGCGATAGACATACGGAAAGTAGAACACTACGTACCAGAAGAACCCACCAACACCTCCTTCTCTGAGTCGAGGGATGTCCACGTGCTGTGGCATCGTCTTCCGAAGGTCGAACGCAGAAGCATTGTTTGCATAGGCAGCGCGCACGAATATTGGGAGGTCTGCAACCTCGCAGTCAGCACGCACTCTCGCAACAGTCGATTTAGTGTTCCATACCAATGTGCCCGTCCTGTTGACCATACACATTAGTATCTGGTGGCTGAGAAGACGCAATACAGTTGACTCACAATGACTGGTGTGGACTTGAGCACCAGCTTAGCAGCTGCGTCCGGGTCTTTTGGCAGCTTGTTATGTCCTCCGTGGTGGTGCACAACCGTATGTATCAATGCACCGAAACATACCGCAGCTAGCACGGCCCACACCCAGCTTCGTCGCGCCTGGCGGTACCGTGTGTTACTGGTTGACAAGGCTTCCGCGTCCTGAGAGTCGCGTGCATAGTCGCGCTGTGGGAGCAATAGAGTGCTCTTCTCCGTCATTTGTGCCATGCTCGTCGTTCTGCTCGACGGTGGGGTTCAAGTTTGTTTGGGAGGTGAGCCTGAGAAAGGAGTCGAACGGTGCACATGTTAGTAATCGCTCAAGTGCTTATCATGCAGGAACTAAATGGTGTCATGCGCATCGTACCCCTGACACCTGCCGACGTCGGCGAGCCCGACTCATGCGTCTCGAAATGAAGCAACTATATTGGGAGAGATACAACATACAAAAATGACAAAGATATGATATAATGTTCCAACCTAAAGTAAACTCAAACAAGGGTCCTACCAGAACGCACACCTGTATTTAAACCACGGTCAGTGGAATGCTATAGGGGTTCTAAGACCTGAACATACCATCCAGAGAAACATTGGCAAAGATTTTCCAAGGAAGTCGCTTGTATGATCAGTTTGTCTACTTGCTGCTGTACGGTTAGGGCTACATCTGGATTGAAATCACGTCCTGGAAGATGTGTTCAGTTAGGACGCCGAGGTGCACAAAGCTGATGGCGAACCTGAGAGCTTGTGCTGCACGCGATTATATACAGCGAGAGCACGCTCATTTCGCACTTCGGAAACATCTACAGGAAACGAGGAGTATAATCAATGGCATACGCCAATACGATGAGAGGCGTGGTGCTATTTCTCTCACCATTAAAGATATCGTTCTCGTCTGCTCTTGTCCTGCGCGGTGGACCTCCGGGATGAGCAGCTCCACCCGCTAGTACGTCGTTGGGACGGTCAGGGTTCATGACTAGCAAAAGAATCAATAAGCAAACGCAATACGGAACTGCGGACCACTCACGCTCTGCTCTACGACCATCTCCGTCATTCTGTATTAGCCTCCAGCTAATCAACGGATCGTATACAAACGCCTCGAGTACTGCCATCAACGACTCCTTGTTGTCGCGCAGCACCTTCATGCTAATCTCGCACGTATTCCTGAAGCTACCTTCGATACCACTGACTTCCATCGCATGCGTCAACATCCTCGTTAGCCTGAAAGGCACCTTCTCCGGGAACTTCTCTCGCATCATGGCCACCTCGAAACAGTCACCAAAGTCGATGTGGACGACCTTGCCTGTGCCCTTCTGGAGCATCAAGTTCGAGGGATGACGATCGCCGAGACCGAGGATGTGTCCCACCATACTGTTGACGGCGAGTGAACGCGTGAAGGTTGTGCGACGTTCCAGCCAATGCTCGGAATTGGCGGACTTGAGCCACAGCACGCGATATAGATCCTGTCCAGTGGTGTTCTCGAGCGCATACTCGAAGACTTCCATTTTCTGAAGAAGGATGAGGGACTCATAGTCGGGGGCCATCTGTAACATAAGCGTAAGATCGCGAATACAAGTCCTGCGATCGAGGTGTCTTACTTGTAACATCAGACGATATTCGATGTTGATCAGAACCTTTCTGGAGGCTCTGTACTCCTTGATAAGCTCATGCATTGTGATACTGTCGTTCACCCATCCTATAAGGCCGGCTTGGGGAGCCAGAGGTGTGACGGAGAAGCCCTGGATATGCAAACGACGCTTGAAGCAATCGATGTCGACTGATAGCAAGTTATTCACGAGGCTGAAAAGCTGCATAACTCGCTCATCTTGCCGAAGGTCCTCGTGGCCTATAAGATATGAGTTTGTCTGAAAGACTCGCAAAATATTCGATGAAACATACCTTTGAGAAGGAACTGATATTTCTTCCCGTCGCTACCATGGAGAGACAGCTGTCGAGGTCGCTGTTTCGATGGAATGACTGGGAGTCTGGCGGCGAATGACGATATTGTTATAATGGGCTTCCCGCTCTGGTATGTACCTTCGATCAACCATGTTAGTATCGATCAGCGAACCATACTCAACTTACTCACCTGGAACAGCAAGATCGAGGTCCCGCGCCTTCAGCAATTCTGGAGATACGTATTGCAAATCGAGTACGTTCAACGTCGGAAGTTGCTTCTCAATCTTCTTGAAGACCTGTAATGCACGAATGAGATACGTATTACTCTGATCCAGTGTTCAAGATACTTACGCCATAGTAGATCTCCCACGCCCTCTCAAGATCTCTTGCCTCGCCGTACCTACGGAATCTCCTGCAAGCTTCGTGCGCTTCAAGAAGATCGCGGCCGAATACCTGTGCAAAGGATGTCTCTCGTGCTGTTGTAGGGCCCTGGTAGGTACGGCTATTCAGTCACGTAGTAGAGTCGAAGACATCCGCACGATGACATACCTGCTCGAGTAGTGCGTGTAATGGCTCGAGGTGAGCTATCATTCCGTCCGCATTATGGTCGGTGAAGTAAAGGCGAGATGCTTCTTCGAGACCTTCGTGCCACATCTCGTGCCATAAAATCGCTACACGTATCAGTTCTTGACTGACAAGAAGAGCCTTGCAATTGTATCGTCAATGATTGTTAACGACGAAAAGCTTATGGCTGGCATACCTGGTTGACAATAATAGGGCTGTGTTCTCTCATACGGTCCATCATCCCCTGCGCAACGCTTCGCCGAGGTGCACTGCTTGACTTAGCCGCAACGGTCAACGGATAGATGAGGGCCTGTGGGTGGTGTTTGCCAACATCGGTGAGCAGGCGGGTAATGTTTCGTCGGATGTTCGCGCTGGGTGTCTGGATACGAGCGATGATCTGTGGAATCACTTCCAACCATGTATCGATCTCAACGTCGCTGAAGCCCGTGGCCATGGCATGGCTGACATCGTCGTGTGCGCCATATTTGAACCACAGTGTCAACAGACGAAGAGTATCTTGCAGTGTATTGATGTTCCGTAGCGATATCGACTTGAAGAAGCCTGGCGAAAGCTCAGTAGATTATCCTATGACACTATCGAGAACCACGTACCATTTACTGCCTCAACGATATGCATCGCCAGTTCTTCGCCGGGTAGCTCACTTCTTCCCTCGGTCTGACTCTCGAGATAACCGACTACATCGAAGTTGGCCAATGCCCACATATGCCATGCCTTGTACCACGTAGAGTCGTAGTAGGTGGCCAGTGAGTATGCGCGTAAAATATCCTTGATCGGTCGCTAACCATATGTTGAGTACGAGTTCAGCAAACATGGAACCTTGTACATACCTCACTCCAGTCCTCGAACATCTCCATCTGCCATTGGCCTTGCTTGAACCAGCAACGAGCCAGAAGTTTAGAAAGGTCTTTCGATTTCTGCCTACTGGAGAACGAGGTGTTCTCGGTTGCGTCAGGGCGCAAGTCCCGTGACAAACTCTCGGTGAATTTGGCGAGAAATTGTAGACTGTCTGCATGTTGTTCGCCTGCCCACATGCATTTTAAGTGTGCGTAGACGACATGTGGAGGTGCCCTCGCAGCTGGCTGCAAGTCGCGATACTGGGGCTGAAGCTGTATATGGGTCAGAGGGATCACTACGAGCTATGTATTGAAAAATACCTGATTTGGTAGTAACGAGTTGATTGCTTTCTCAGCCAAAGCTAACCTCCCAGACTTGCGGCAGAGGTTAGCGAACTTGATCCACGTAGCCGCATCATCTTCAGGGCGCAGGACTAGCGCGCGAATCTGAAGGATGCGCTGCCATACCTCCACATCGGGTTGACAAGCCTGTAACCTATCCATGCACGTAATCAGTATAGTCATTCCACTCTACTGACCAACCAATTATACCTGTTCATCCACGTTTTGCGCGTCGTTTGTTGACGCTCTGGTTGGTCTGCATGCTGCTTGTACATAATAACCTCTTCCAGTTCGGAAAGCATCTGTGCTCGTACCATGGTGCTAAACAATAGATGTTGGAGTGATGCTGCATCTAAAGAAGTAGACGACTTACTTGTATGATCGCCCGTAACTTTCACCCACCAAGGAGGCGATGTCTGGACCGAGCATATCCCGTGCCTTGGCGATGTGCGAGAGGGCTTTGGGGAACTGATTCTGGTGTACACAAGAGATAGCTCGGTAGAATGGTTTGTCAGCGGAATCCGCACGTATTGCAGCGATGTAGTCATCCATCGTGTCCCAATCGTTGAGAGACCATGCGGCTGCGGCTGCTAGAGGTGCCATGTCTCGTCGCGTGTCATGGCTGACCTTTGCCCAATACCCGTCGACTTGTTGAGCCAGCTGATCCCATTCGCCAAGAGCATGCAAGCATTTCATTCGTCCCAGAACAATCGCGGGCGCATCCGGGTCCTCTCGTGCCCTTTTATCGTAAGTGGCAAGTGCCTCCTGCCACCGGCCGAGTCGCTCGTACCATTCTTCGTGTTTACTGACATCGTACTTCTCTCGAGCGATGAGAAGAGTTCCCCAGGCTGCGTCATGCTGCTGTAGCTTCGAGTTGATGCTGATGAGGGCTTCTATAATTGTCGGTGATGTGCCGGTGAAGAATTCGAGCTCCTTGTAGTGCAGAGCCTTGGCATATGCGTGGAATTTCTCTGATACATTTCCTAAGGTGCGATTCTCGATCGGTAAAGTCTTCTCCTCGTGTTCCATAAATTCGGCTAGGCTCAATAGACGATAAACAAGATCTGCAGGGGCTATGGGTGATGTCAAGGCGTATTCAATCGAACGAACCAAGTCTTCCTATAAAGCAATGTCAGCGCACATAACTGATAGGCGAGGTAATACACACTTGATACTGATCGTACAACTCCGTCCAACACGACAAGAAGGCAGCGTTGAACAGCTCACGCGCGAGAGGAGTGTGAGCATCAACCAAGCTCATACAAGCCCGGAGCGCATGAGACGGAGATTCCCTCATGAACTCTACGGAGAGGCGCAGCATCCACTCATCCCAGTCTTCTTTGGTCGCGACCTGGGATATATCCCAAGCTTGCTTCAAGTGCTGTTGGTTCACCACCATCTTCGTCGCTTCCGCTGGAGCCGAGTACTCCGTGGACTTGGTACCGTCAGTATTCCTAGCCGGGTGTCAATGGGGAAATGCTGGGCAGAGTGCATATCTCGTACAGAAGATCCAACGCAGAAGAGTCTTGAGGTAGCCGCTCGCCATCGAGTAGCTTCGTGATAAGATTGCTGTACTTTGCATGGGAAACACGGTTCTTACGCAGTGCCTGCGAACGAGTTAGCAACACAATATGCGTACCTGGCTTATGTTGCTCATTGCTCACCTTCTCGACAGTGGGAATGAATACTGCAAAGTCAGAACCCAGCTGTATCACCAAAGCGGAAAGAGTATCCATAACGGCCATTTTCAGCTCGTGAGACTGGCAGTTGAGTGCACGAGTTAAGGACAAGACGATCCGTGAGGCGTGATCTGAAAAGTTGACTCGTCTCGTCAGACTCTCAATGGTTTGAGCCGCGGTCTTTCGAAGAGAGATCGCAGCATCAGGCCGTTCGTAGGTCTTTACGATCACCGGGATGACTAGCTGTAAATACTCTTCGATGTTCGTGCCAAATGTTTGGAAGGCTTCGAGGATTTTCCTTTGCGTGCTCGCGGTCTTATCGTTGAGCTCTCCGTCGAACGCCTTCAATAGATGAGGTAGAATCATAGGAAGGTACGGCTTGAACTCGGCATCGAGGGCCCTCCCCAACGACTCGACCAACGAAACAAGGGGCAGCTGCAACGAAACATTGTCCCACTTGTCTTGGACAAGCTTGAAGATAATGCCTGTGTGCATCCGCACATGTTGTTTGATGATACTGACAAGGATGGCGAGCTGCTCAAGGTAGAACACCTGAGTGCGAGCGCCGGATGCTTGAACTACCTCCGTGAAAGCTGGTATAATCTATAAAATCGCACAACCGTATCAGCAATAGGCTTTATAGAATGGTGATATAACCTACTTGAGGTAAGAAAGACACGCATTTTAAGCCTTGTGTCTTGAAGATCGACATGATCGCTTCGATAGCCTTGTGGTGCTGGGTTGTTTGAGACTGGTCATGGAGAATGCCTAACAGAACGTTGATGGCGACAGTTTGGTAATAATCATCTGGTGACGACCCCGGGCCAGCTAGAGTCTTGGAAGCAACGGTGTTCGTCAGCGTGGAGTCTGCCAGCTCTGTTGCAGCTTCCTCTTCCGGTTTGCTCTAGAAACAAGGATAGATCAGTCATTCGAGTAAACGCAAATACAGGCTGAGCTTCCACAAGCACATGGGCTAAACAGGCGGACTGACTTACCTTTCGTCGATACGGATCGAGTGCACCTAGGATACCCAGCACCTTGATCACTTCCCTCTTGACACTCTGGTTTGTTTCAGTTCGGAGAATTCTACTCAGGACTGGTAGTAATTGCGGATAATCCACCAGGGGTGTTATGACGTATCCCGTACTCGAACAGACTTGTCCGAGGGTGTGCAATGCGGCATCTCGCTTGACGACGGCGGAGTCGGACAGTCGGGTGATCACGACTTCCATGAGCTCCGGAACATGCGGGAGGACATCCTCACCACCAACGGTAACGAGCTCGCCTAAACACATGATTACGTTGGCTGCCACAGTGGCGTTGCTATCAGAGGCTTTCTGCAGTAGTAAGCGCATGATCGGGATGGCGTAGGGCTTGATAAGTCGCTGAGTCGCGCTGACGAGCCTGGTAAGCAACCGGGTACATTGTTCTCGATTGCGCCTGTAAAGCACGTCAACTATGCCAAACGGGTGATAGATACGAGAACGTACGTCACGGTGCTATACTCGAGCTCAGTGAGAAGCTGAATCAAAGTCTTCCTCAAATTAGGCATAACATAGGCGGGGTTGTGCGCTGAAAGTCGGCCAATGAGTGATACAGCGGCAAGGCGATTCTCAAATGCCTCGTCGTTGAGCGCAATGAACAGTGACCGAACGTTTTCCGCTTGGGCCAGATGCTTGTCGAAACGCTCATGCAAAGATGAGAGAACCGCATGACGAATGCTCGATTCTAATAACATTCGGCTTTGTTAGTACGTCTAATGTGAGTACGCGTCTTGTGGTTCTACGCACCTGGGTCAGCAATGCCGACTGTGAGAAGCTTGTCAATGAAATCTCCAACAAGCTCAGTAGCATGATTGCTTGCTTGATAGCAAATCGGATCCTGGTTGAAGAGGTTGCAACACGTGAGCGCAGCTGCAAGACGTATCTGGGGGTTATCGTCCTCGAGATAAGGTAACGCGTTGTCTGCGACAAATTCGTTCAAGACATGACCTGCGTCGCTTTGTCAGTACGAGCAACGAGTAAAGAAGAATGGTGGATCAACGTTACCACTGAAATCAAAACTCCCTAGAACTGACAAGGCAAGGATAATGGTTTCGGGTCTATGTGATGCAGCGGCTCCCTGAAGTAGCCGTAAAGTGGCTTAATGAGTATTTACATACAGTTTTATGTATATTGCGTACCTCGATGGCACTATGATCTCTGGCGATGGATATAGTCGTTCCAGAGGACTCAGTCCTGAGAATGGCGTTAGGCGGTGCTCCAAGTGGTTTGTAGCCCTTTCCGCTCAAGATACCCGAGAGCATGTCCAAAAGACGCTCTGGGACATATCAGTCAAATGCACACGGAGAACCAGATTCGACATACCCTGAATTGTCTTGAGCAGTGGTGGGATATGCTTCGCAATGGCCGCAAGGGCATTATGCAGAGGCTCGCTCAATTCGCAATCGAACATCAAGTCCAACTGGTCGTGCAACAGCTTCGTTAAGTTCGGTCCCACTGCAGACGCCAACATGCCGATGCACTGGAACATGGGCTCTTCAGATGGCGCGTTCTTTTTCCTGCGCGATCAGTGAATCCTGGAAGTTCATCTGACAAGTTCTTTCGAACTTACCCATGCATCTGCAGCCCTTGTTTGATGTGGGACATGATGGCGTCCAAGAAGGGTTTCATCTCGCTGCCGACAGCGATAGCTACATGGCCGATAGCAACAAACGCTAGTCCAGCGGCATTAGGGACACGATATTCATGACATGAAAAGCGTATCACTTACCAAAACTCCGCTCGGCGGGCTTGTCTAACATGCCCAGCAAATGCGCCATAGCCTTGTGCAGATGGTGTTCCGCAAATGTCTGCGTGTCATACGCAGCGAGCGTGGGGATCAGGGTAATGACCATCTTCCGCACATGCGCGTCTCGGTGTGTCTTGAAGGCCAGGATCTGCTCTGCAGCGTCGAGGAACGTGTCCCCCATGAACTATAGAGGAATAAAACCAAGCCCCTTGTCAGCACTCTAGACTCTCAAAGAAGCTTTTCGCGTACCATTCCGCCGCGAAGCAACAATTCGCGGTAGGTAAGTAGACTTCCGTGTATGACCTCCGGCGGCTGAGTCGTCTTCAGACCATTCTGCGCATCAGAGAGTATCTTGCGCAAATACGGGTTGTTACCATTATCCCTCGGTTGTCTCTCCCTCTGCGTGACAATAGAAAGACACGCGGCGAGGAGCTCTGCGGCGCTCTCTCGTACCATGACGCGGGGGTCTCTGAGAGGTACAAGGATCTTCTCAAACACCAGTCCAATGTGACCGTGGAAATGGACGGGGTTGTTACGCGCGAGTTCCTTCAGGATGAGCACCCCAGCATGACGTGACATATCCGCTGCGGAGGATGACGACGAAGACGAAGACGAGGAACCACCGCCGCCTGAGAGCAGCTCGATGGCAGCTTGGACCTCGTAGTCCATGAACCGCTCACCGAACGCGGCGCCGCCTATGCGGGAGATTTTACCAAGGGTCTTGGACGCGGCGAGCATGACATTGACATCGGGATTGGGAAGCAGGGATTTGGCGTAGTTGAAGAAACGGAAGAGGTTCTGTTTTGATTCTAGGTTGCCTTCGCCGTCTCCATTGACTGGAAGTAGATAATCTAGCAGTAGGAGTTCAAACGTCTTAGCTCACATGTCAAGAGCGTTCAAACTACGAGACTCACCAATAGCCAATATTCCACCCAGCTTCTCATAGTTCGCCTGACTATGCACCAAATCGAACAGCCTTCTGTTGATATTATCGTCCCACTGCTTAGCGGCAGAGTCAGACGTCGTCTCCGACACAATATTCGCGACCTGTAAATCATAGAACATATAGTCAGCATCATTATTGTATTTCGCGAAAAGGTCAGTAGCACGCACATAACGTTGCAACTCCAACGCACTCGCAACTCTCGTCTCCCCGCTCTTGCTCTTTAGCCCGGCGAATATCTGGTCCAGCACGTCTGACGACGAGCCTCCTGGGCCTGCCGTCGCCATCTTCGCGATAGCCTACGCTGAGTGAGATGGAAGTGAGGCACTCAGGCTATGGATATTGCGGCGATGCAAGCCAAGGTGGATTGGGTGGCACAACGAGACTGAAGTTGCATACGGATGTGATCTCGCAGTGGATAGATGGATCTGAGTTGTCGCCCACCGGATCATCATGCGAACGCGGTGATTACGGAGCGTAATCTCCGCATATCCGAGAGATAAGTATTCTTCGAATTTAGATGTAAAGACGAAGTGCGACAACCTGTCAGTGGCATCTGGGCAATGGTGGACGACTTCTCTTATTACTTCCTAATCTGGAGAGTGCTTCGGCTCGGAAATGTCAGTGGTGGTGGTTTACGAGTTCTCTTTCTCGGGCCTGTCTACTTATGTTAGAGTTGGTGATATTCAATTTGTCTCTCGAGAGTGACTGTCTAAGTAATATATAATGAACGATCCATGTCTAGAATGTGTTTCTAACCAGCCCAATTGGTAAAGAATGGCAGTACAGAACTAGAGACCCTGTATCCAAGTTAAAGAATCAAAACGAACCAAACATCTTCCCTTAAACCACTCTCCACTGCCACCAAGCACCTAAAGAGATCCTGTCAAGTCAATTAAGCAGAGCAGAACGAAGCGCGGCGTACCTATAGGTTCCCCACGCTGGTCGTGCGACGCACCCGTCCACAACCCCAAAATCCCGCACCGCGAACCGATCCCGCCAAGCTGGACGCCTTCACTCGACCACTCGTCGTCTTCCGGATCACCCGCAGGGGACGAATACTGTCACACATAGTCAACATACAACTCTCTCATCCCGACCAGATCATAGAACAACTTACCGTACTCCATCTCACGCTCCCATCCGCAATCACACTGACCGTCCCATGTATCCTCCTCGTATCATGCTCCAAATCCCACAACGCCCCGCCCATCTCGCCTTCAAAATAAATGTCGGGCGTGCGCTCGTGCCCGGGGATCGTCGACGGCGCGTATCCGGTGATCTTCATCGTGAGAGGTACTATGAGAACGACTTCATCTATCGGCTCGATGTTGCTTCCGAATTCGACGTACTAATTTTGCGTGAGAGGGCACCCAGAGGGAGCGAGAGATCTTCGATACTCACGTTTTGCGCTGCGAGGGGTGAGAAGGCGAGGTTGGGCGAGGTGTGTGAGTGGGTTGCGGTCAGTGAGGGTGTGGAGGGGAGGAGGGGTTTACTCACTGACTAGGTTGTCGTAATCGAGCCACACAACACAGCGTCTGTCGAAGTATCAGGGCTGTTGGAAGAGAGAAAGAGAGAGGTAGTCAACACGCACTGCCAAATACCTTCGACTCCGGCCCAGTCTCGTTCGTACAGCGACGCTGGATCACTCAACGGTCGCTCCGGATCTTCGTTATACGGTGGCACCCAGAACCCCGGCCGCAACGCGCTCCAGCCAGTCAAAGGCGCGAGAATATCGTGGAACACATCGTCCGAGCGTAAGCAACTTTCCACCACAACGCGGATAGCAGACAAATGCACCCAATCCGGATAGACTTTGTCCGCGGACGGTTCGTAACTCCTTCGCTCGATCGAAGGCTGGTACTCGTCGTCGTCCTCCGAATACGAAGAAGACGGTGCTGGTACCCTCGCTGAACCTTCGTCCTTAGGATGAGATTCCACAGGCAAGAAAGGCCCCCAACACCGTCGTACGGACGGATAGTCCATCTGGAAGACCCTCGCCTGGCACAACCGCTTGATGAGCTCCCGGCGCCCTTCCTTTTTCAACCGAGGCCACTGGAACCTGTCCTTGTACTTCCACCGCCAGTTGTATCCTTCTGCGGGCCCGTCTGGATGTGTGTTCAGTAGTATCTCGAAACCGCATAGCGCTACCAGCTTATGCAGGGCACGCGACTCGTCGCTGTGTATCCATGCTTTGTCGAGTCTGCTGTGGGCGTAGCGGCAGGGAAGGATGAGGGGTAGGCCGCGGTTGAGAATAGAATGCAGCCAGAAGACGCTTCTTGAGAAGTACTTTCCCCATTCACCTGAGATTTTGGGGGGAGCGAGAGGCGAGCGTTCGTCTGCTTCGACGAGGGACATGTCTCGAGTGAAAGAATGTCTTGGCTCCATGGGGTCTTCGCTGGAAATTGCTGAGGAGTGAGGAAGGGGGGCGAGGGTTTCGAACACGGACAGAATAGTTTGAAGTGGCCAAGTGTAGTCTTTGGACACATCCACTTGAACAGTGTGCGAGCGCTCTTCTGAGCGAAGATGATGTCGTAGAGTACGTGGATCCGGTAACGAATCTGTGCTTCGAGGCGTAAGCATTATAGAGGCACGAACACGATTTCTTGTTTCTTCTCCCCAATCGAGAGCGCGACGAACCCCTGATTCAGCAAGTATTTAGTAATGGCATACACATAACGAATATCCGCCAACCTTCTTTATCCCCAGTACTAGCGAATGGGTCGTCAAAGGTTGTGAGAAATATACGGTGCCAAAGGTGGTTGTCGTTGGGGTCGTAGACGAACTGGCGCAGACGACGGCATGTTTGTGCAAAGGATGAGATGGTAGTGAAGTCGCGCTCTATGGCAAGGAAGACGAGAATATCCTCAACAACTTCTAGGGGTAGTGCGAGAACGCCTGCGAGCACTGGGTGCATGGCAGCACCTGTGAGAGGCTGGGAGGTCGTTTGAGTACTTGGGAGCAATATTGATGGTATGGTGCGCCGTTCTTGAGTAGGACTGTGGTTAATCAACCTTGAAAGGACTTTAGATTGTGGAGACTACATGTTGGAATATGGGAGCTTACGAAGACTACAACGAGCATAAGTAGGCGGACGACCTGCGTCTGCTGGGTGTATCGAGGTAAACCAGAATTATTGATCCCGTCTGTACGGCACCGACAGTGGAACCAATAATCTGCTTGGTTTTACGGGCCGAGTTCATGCGTTGATCCGTTGTTGGCTGGTAGACGCTGATTTCCCCGCATTGGATGATCCAGCCGAGCGCGGTGAGCATGACCTCCATCTCATCCTCCTCACCCTCTCTCCTCCTCTCCACAACTCGACCGACGTCCTCAGAGCCGACCTAAACAACATGCTGCAACGCTCGGTCAACGCTCGACCTCTCCCGCGCATAGCCGGGGCCAACCGTGCTCAGACAGCGGCCAGTGGCTCACGTCGAGTGAACGTGATTCAACGCCGCACGCTCTCAACAACGGCGAGAGTGCTGCCTGCAGTGCAGAGTCGTGCAGTTGCATCTATACAATTGCATTCTATACGACAGTTTGCGACTGCGACCGGTGCGTTCTTTCTCGAGCTTTCTCTTGAATGTAATGAGCTCATGACGGCACAGATACACCTCCCAGCTTTGACCGCAAACCCCATTTCGACAAGATTCTCATCGCCAACAGGTATGGGCGACATATATGCGCATATTCTGGTTCTCATCTCAAATTGTAGAGGAGAAATAGCATGCCGTGTGATCCGGACGGCCAAGAAACTCGGAATCAAGACTGTCGCGGTGTATAGCGAAGTCGACGCTGATTCCATGCACGTTAAACTGGTGTGTACATCCTGCTTTCACCTATATCTCGTGACTCTGAATACGTCAAAGTAGGCAGACGAAGCGTATTGCATAGGCCCTGCACCTTCGGCGGAAAGCTATGTAGGTTTATGCATACCGCCCCGGGAGGCATCTCACTGACCGTCGTACTAGCTTCGCATGGACAAAATAATTGACGTCTGCCATCGAAGCGGAGCTCAGGTATGCAAGATACATTTGATCATGCCTTGCACAACTTGACGCCTCCACAGGCAGTTCACCCGGGGTACGGATTTTTGAGTGAAAACGCCAAGTTCGCAGAACAACTTGCAAAGGAGGGCATAGTATTCATCGGCCCTCCAGCGAGCGCTATCGTCAGCATGGGCTCTAAAAGGTTCGTTGATCAAGCGTCGTAAGCGAGCGCATGCTTATGTTCATTCAGCGAGTCGAAGGCTATCATGGAGGGTACGTGGAAGTCCTGTCTTCGCTGCTACTATATAAGCTTACCGTCGACTGCAGCTGCGGGTGTACCAGTCGTTCCCGGATACCACGGGTCCAATCAAGATCCGGAGTTTCTGAAAGGCAAGGCCTCAGAAATCGGTCGGTATAATCAGCTATCTTTCGAAGATGCTGCTAAACCATTTCCATTCAGGTTATCCGGTACTCATCAAGGCCGTACATGGTGGCGGCGGTAAGGGCATGCGTACCGTCGAATCCGAAGACCAATTTCTAGGCGCACTGGAGTCCGCACGACGGGAAGCAGAGAAATCGTTCGGCAACAGCGACGTATTGGTCGAGAAGTACATCGAGCGTCCAAGACACGTCGAAGTCCAGGTGTTTGCGGATACACTCGGAGACTGTGTGGCTTTGTGGGAGCGAGACTGCTCTGTTCAACGACGTAACCAGAAGATCATCGAAGAGGCACCTGCACCCGGCTTGTCACCTGAGATGCGGGAGGACTTGTGTCAGAAAGCTATCGATGCCGCCAAAGCTGTGAACTATGTCGGCGCTGGGACAGTCGAATTTATATTCGACAACGACACTGACAAGTTCTACTTCATGGAAATGTAAGCCATCTAATCGTTTCAATTCGCATATTGAGGTTGAACGCGCTCTACAGGAACACGCGACTACAAGTCGAACACCCAGTGACGGAAATGATCACAGGTTTAGACCTCGTCGAGTGGCAGCTCCAAGTCGCAGCCGGCAACCCCCTCCCGCTCCCCCAATCCTCCATCCCACTCGTCGGCCACGCCTTCGAAGCACGCATATACGCCGAGAACCCCCGCAACCAGTTCCTTCCCGACTCCGGCCCCCTCCTCTTCCTCTCCACCCCCGAACCAACACACACCTTCGCCCCATCCGTCCCAGCGCCGCCGTCCTCTGTAGCGGCTCTCGCGCGTACGGTGGAGACGGACGTTGACGTCGAGCCGTCGTTGAGGCTTGAGCAGGGGTTTGGCCAGGGAGCTCAGATTGGCGTGTTTTATGATCCTATGATCGCTAAGTTGGTCGTACATGGGAGGGATCGGACGGAGGCGTTGAGGTTGTTGAGGGGAGCGTTGGATGAGTATCAGGTGGTCGGTGTATCGACAAATGTGGAGTTTTTGCGGACGCTGGCGGGGAACCGCGCGTTTGTGGACGCGGAAGTCGAGACTGGGTTTATTCGCGTGAGTGTACCGAGATTGTAATCCTCAGGAGAGAGCTGACATAAGTGTATAGAAACATTTCGACGATTTGTTCCCGGTTCTGCCTGCCCCGGCGGCTGAGGTGCTCGCGCAAGCTGCGTTGTACGTCGTCCTTCGTGACCAGCCAAAGGCACCGAAGGTTGGCGCGACTCCTTGGACGTCCTTGCCCTCAAGGCGGTTCGGTGGCGACACTTACGAGCGCATTATCACACTCTCGACGGAGGACTCGTCTATACCACCCGTCACGGTGCACGTAAAGGCCCTTCCCAACGGACGGTTTGACGTCACAGTCAAAGGAGCCGACTACGAGCGAACTTTCTCCTCGGTGTCCGGACAGCTATCCTCCCCAACCACCGTCACATCCACCCTCGACGCGGTCTCCCTCCGCACGACAGTAGTATCCCAGCCCCCACCTCCAGCTCTTCCCGCGTCCACATCTTCGCACACAATGGAACGTCTGCACGTCTTCCACAACGGGCTCAAAACCACACTCGTACTCCCCTCGCCCAAATGGCTTCTCTCCCTCGGCGGAGATGTCCTGAACGCGCACAAGGGCGCGTTGAAGGCCCCGATGCCGAGTTTGGTGGTGAACGTGCCGGTGAAAGAGGGAGATCGGGTAAAGAAGGGGGATGCGGTGGTTGTGTTGGAGAGTATGAAGACGGAGATGGTGTTGAGGGCGACGTGCGATGGGGTGGTTAGTAGTGTTGGGTGTGCGAAGGGGGATATGGTGGATGAGGGGAGGGAGCTTGTGGCGATTGACGAGGACGAGTAGGCGTGATTGCTCGTTACACCAAGCGTTGGATTTCGGAACACTTGTACAATACATCTTGTAAACTACAGTATATTGCACATCTTTGCTCGATCTGCACCGGCTAATGCGACTGCGGTGGAGTTGTGTCCGAGTCGGCTGAGTCGGACGTGGAGGAAGTGGTACATACGGACGGTCTTAGCCGCGCGAAGTAGCGTCATAACCTGCGCATCTCACTGCATTCCCATTTCTCCATCATGCTACCACGAACTCTCCTCACTCTCACCACAACCCTCACATCCGCCGCACGCATATTCGTCTACGCGGCTACCTCTCCCTGCACAAACGCGACACCGCTACTCATCCAAGCGAACAACTACCGCTCGATACACACAGACAACACCTGCTCAATCACTACAATGGCTGAACAACCCACGAACGAGTGGCTTCAAACGCGTCTCTCCGAGCTGCTCGCCTCGCCCCACATCCACTTCACCCAGCCCAACGTACCCGGCCTTCGTCTGCGTATGGGTCCGGGCCCGATCGACCTCTTCAGTACACGGTTCATCAACTTGTTCACGCATGAGGCGAAGGGGACCGTGAACGGGCAGGAGGTGGCCAAGGACGACTTGAAAGAGCAGCTGCTGAAGTTGCAGAAGAAGTACAACAAGGAGACGGTGAAGTTTGTGCCGGAGGAGCTTGCGACTGGTGAAGAGGTGCGTATTATTGACTTTTGAGAGTTGGATGCATGACCGAGTGAGATCGACTTGTAGGTGGCTACGAAGTTGGCATGGACGACGAAGGACGAGGGGTCTCAGGCGGAGGTCAGAGCTTCTGCTACGTAAGTCGTATCATTGTGTTGTAGTGCTGTGTGTGCTCACGGTATTCGTTACGTTAGAACGAAGGAGGAAGGCGGTACTCACCGTATCGACACCCTCAAGCTTGACTTCGCGGACAGTTTACTGGCTTGAAGTAGTCAGTGCTCCTGGACATCTAATCCCTTCAGTGTATAAATAACTGTACTGTATATTGCTGTACGAATATCAAAACGCAGAGGCTTCGAGTTTGTCTATCGCGCAAGTCAATTCGACGTGCGGGTCATGTCATGGTGTGGGTTTGATCATCTCACTCGGCGCTATCGCATCTTGTCCCAAACCACCACTCGCTCACTCGCCCTTTCACCGGTCTCGTCTTCGAGCATCCGCACATCCGCACTGCCAACCCTGGATGCCTCTCATGATGCCGATTTCTACGCCCTACTTGCAGTCTCCCCGTCTGCCACGACCGCCGAGGTGAAGGCAGCTTACCATCGCGCCTTGCTCAAGTACCACCCGGACAAACAATCCACTGCTGTCTCTCGTCAGGCTGCCAACCCTCCGTCGTCTCATCACAACGACATCGGACTCCTCAAGGTCGCGTACGAGACTTTGGCCACTCCCGAGTTACGGGGAAAATACGATGCACGTCGTGCGCAGAAGGCCGCCGCACCTCGCCCCGCGCAAGTCATCTCTCTCGAAGACTTCACGGAACTCGACGAGGGATCGCGCTGGGCGTACGACTGTCGTTGTAGCGGGGCATACCTCATAAGCGAGGCGGATATGGATAGCGGCCAGCACCTCGTCGGGTGTACGAGCTGCTCGGAGGTTATTTGGGTCGGGTATGAACCTGTGGATGAGGACGAAGGGGAGGACGCGTGAGGGCTGCCTAGGCGTATGGGTCTATAGTACGTCGTCTCTCTATACCAGTTGTGCGTCGTCTCTGACCAGTGCGGCTTGTAGGTGTATTCGTATTGTGGTGTCCCGTTAGCACGGCGGCTCAACACGTCCCTCGAGGCAGATTTCTGCCGAATAGCAGGCAAGAAGATGTAGCATAAGTACCAGTACAATGAAACAAACAAAAATATTGGTCAACGTTATATACCGCCTGATCATTTTACACACTGCGTTCGCTGGGAGAGTCTCTTCACTGTATCGGCGCAAATAACTTGAACTATGTCGACGGCGTGATTGCGTTATGTCCCGCGCCACGAATACTTCAGTCAACGACAATCGCGTTCGACTTCCTCTCCTTCCAGTCCTTGAACTCGGCCTCCCACAGCTCGCGACCAAGCGCAAGTCCTACAGGCCAAGGAACCGCATTGCCAATCTCCCGGTGCATCTACGGTACGTCGTGATAAACATGTCAGCTGTACTTGTTCGTTCGTCGCGAAGAATGTACGCACCGTCTTGACATCCTTCTCTTTAACAGAAAGGAATTCGTAGTCGTCCGGGAATCCCTGCGACCGCGCGAGCTCACGTACGGTAAGTACGCGCTTGCACTGAGATTTGCGTTGGGGTAACGGTGCGTCAGAGTCGTCACGCGCGAATGCGAGATACGTGCTCACCCAAGGATTCAGCACCCAGGATTGCTTCGCCATCGGTTCGACGTTCGTGACCGTTGTATGGAACCACTTGTTCTCATCAAGGCGGCCGTAGAACCCTGTTTCGATACACAGATATTCAATGAGGTCGCACTCGCAATGAAGAGCGCGTTTCGGACATACCGTCTTTGAATCCGCGACGCGCAACCGCGGAGCTAGGGTTCGAGAGTTGCCATTCCTTCGAGATGAGCGACCTCGGCACATGCGGTTCAAAGAGACCTGTTTGACAGAACATGCTCGTAAGTCTTGTCTCATCTTGCAGGCAGTCAAAGTACTTACAGTTGAAGTCAGCACCGGGTTCTAATTTGATGTATGTCACTCTGGCAGCAACACTCGAGTCAGTGACTGCACTATGACACCAATGGCCGCCGGCTGCAAAGGTGCGAGAGCTTACCGTGCAACGGTGTCCTCCTTGAGTGGTCTCGTGTAGTGTTGCAGGTCCGTGATAGCTTCTTGTCGAACCCGAGCCTTCGCCTGGTACCGGGTCCGAGGTTCTGCATACCGGTATGCCGTGGCAGGCTGGGACATGCCACATGTTGGCTTCTGACGATTGCAGCTCTTCAGGAGAATCTCTTTTCCCCCAACCTTCCGTGGCTGCTCAGCTTTGTTCAAGGGGTTTCTCCTGTGTAAACATGGTTGATGGTGAGTGCTCATGTGGTTTTTTCACAGGACCATGGGAGTACGTACCAGTCAAACCATTCCAGATCACTGATTGCATCTTTGACAGAGATGTAGTCATGTGGAACTGCACCAGTAGTACGGGGGATGGGAGTGACTGCCAGACCATGGGGGAACTTAATGGTAAGGCTGTCCTGAGGGGGAAGATGGTACATGGGTGCAGGAAATGAGGGGAGGGTGTGGCCCATGCGAGTTGCAATGAGGAAGAACCTCACTCTGGCCTGGGGGGTCCCATAGTGGGCTGCCTGAAGGAGGGAGAAGCGAACTTGATACCTGACCACCAGCAGTGAGTATTTCTTGATAAAAATGAACAGAAGTGATGCTTACCCCATGGACAGCAAAGAGTATACCAGAAACTTGAGGCCACCAACCGGTATACCACCCTTGAGCTTGTACCTGTCTTGCTGAGTGGTGTTCAGGCCATAGTGGATAAAGCCTCTGACGTTCTCAAAGAAGCAGTGTCTTGGCTTGAGGAAATCTATCCAAGACAGCAAGTTGAGGATTAGATGGCTTTTCTTGTCATTGGCCCGCTGGTACATGTTCAATGTCGAATGTGGCTGGCTATATACATATTATAGTAAGTCCATTAAACTGATGAGCCACTGCCTCTTGCTTACCAAGGAAAGCCAGCCACGATACAGTCCACATCTGATGGCTTGATCATATCTGGAAGTTCTTGACCTTCTATAGAAAGAAGCTTGGGGGAATTCTCAATCGACCTGGCCTTCTTAATCGCATTCTCCAGCACCAAATTGGCACATTGGTTGTACACCACTGTGTTGGGGGAGTTTCTCCTATACACGAGGTTAGTGCTGTTGAAGTAGGCAAGTAGACCACTCACTTCAAAGTCTTTGCTGCCGAAGGACTAATCTCCACAGCATGTGTTAGCTTGAGGATACCTGCTTCCTGCATGCTAAGTGCGAAGGCCCCAGTACCAGCAAAAGGGTCAAAGGCACGGAGAACAGGTGTTCTGCCAAATTCCTCTGCTTCTTTGGCTACAGCTTGATCCTGAGCATGACAGATGGCACAAATAGTGATTGCTCTATCTGGCAATTCTGTCCTCCTTTGCCACGAGAAGAGATCATTTCGTGCTGCATGATAGCAGACGTAGAAATTGGTGGGGGAAGAGTTAATGTAAGTTTGAAGCCCTTGTAGAGACGAAAAGCTTTTTGCAGCTTTTACTCTGCAAGGCTTGAGTAGCTTCTTCGCATCAACACGTTGAAGCTCATTGGTCAAGAACAGCTCCTGCTATTATGCGGAGTCAACGTAGTAAAGGCACAACAACCACAAAGAAAATCTACCTCATCCTGATACAAATCCTCTTTTGCCACTGTCACCATAGCCCTGACTCTACCTAGCAGCTGCAGAGATACTTCACAAGCTCCCAGATCTCTTGCTTTAGAAGATGACTTGATGTTGATTATCTTGCCAATAAGGCAAGGACCTCCATCAGACTCAACCATAGCATAATCATTCAGATGGTAGTTGTAGCCACCAATAGCCACACCACTACCTTTCTCAATGATCTGTGGAGTTTGCAAAACTTCTCGTGCAGCTGCTTTGGCACAGACAGGACAGTTGTCAGGTGGATTACCAGGCAGAGGAAAAGTTGTGTGTTCATCCGCCTGGACAAAGGTACCATCGCCTTGGTTATAGCTGTAGCTATTTGGAGACATGAGTGCACCACACATACTACACAAAACAAGTGTCATGTTTAACTTACCTGTAATAAAACTCCAGACTTTTCCAACAGTTTCTGATTTCTGGAAGCCTAGTGTTTGCATCACGTGTCTTGACCAAGTGACAAGTGCACTTCTTCAGTATGAATCCAAGCTCAATCGAGCCACAGGTTTCAGTTGCAAAGAGCTCGTTTGGATCATGAATCCTGCCATGTATTCTAGTCAAACTTTGGAAATTACTCATCTAGAAAGACTTACTCCTGAAGTAAGGTCTTGGAGGAATGTTCAAACCACTGCACATGTGCTGTACAATCTTGCCTGTTGATGAACAGGATTCGACCAAACCTAAGAGAAGCACAACTGAGAACATAGAAATTACATTCAGTTTTATAAATCTCACCAAAGATAATCTGCAGGTGTACGATCAGCAGGGATTCTTTCAATCTCTTCCTTGGATTTTGGAAGCTGCAGAGATTCACGACCACCATATGTGGCAGCAGGAACTGCCACTACATCTCCTACCTGAAAGAAACACTTTGAGTTGGTTGTAAGAGATGATAGAGAAAAATACATCACCTCATATTCACAGTGGTTCACTCTTGCTTTCAGGCAGAAATTTGACCTCCCAGGCTCAAACTCCACCTGTTTGCCGAGTGCTAACCATTTATGCAACCACTTACGCAACCACTGTTGGGGAGTTGGTGGCTGAGAGGGAGAATAGGATTTACTTCCCATAACACGAAGGCTTTCTTTAAAGAGGCCTTGTGCAAGTCCAGCAACGTGTGGTGTAACTACCGTGTTGTTCTGATTCTCTGGTCGGAGAACCAATAGATCGATATTGCCAATGACAGGGATGGGAGTGGAAGTTGTCAGCAGATGGCGTACAGGTTGTGTCATGCTGCGAGCTTGAGATATGATATCCCGGATTAGAGGGCTCTGTCGGATTTGCTGGTATGCTGGATTCTTGGAAACGGCGACTATAGTGGAATACTATATATTCATTAGCATTGCCAGAGAAAATCATATGCAGATGAACTTACAGCTTCTTTCAGCAGTTTCTTGGTGACATAGCCTCCAAGTAGCTCATCATAAGAACCTTCAAGCTCAACAAGGGAACTCAGTGAAGCTTCTACAGCTGCACTGATCACTATCTGTGCAGTGCGATGAGAGGAGTAAAATGAGCGGTAGAGATCCTTGTAACGCTTGGAAGGTTTGCCAAGCATGTAATAGGCATGCTCAGTCTCAACATAAACAGGACTGTAGCGGTAAACATGTCTTAGTTGGCTGTCAGATAGCTAGGTGAAAAAGACTACTCACCCTTGCTGCTGCTGATAGTCAATTGCAAAGGATACAACTTCACTGGTGTGAAACTTCTGAAGCTGCCCAGTGCGCGAGTTTGAAGTGCTAGTGAACTGGGCATCATCATGTTCTGCCTCACAATCCTGACCAGCATCCTCTTCATTGGCATAGACTGGACCCACATTCCCTACCATCTCAAGACACACACCATTCTCTTCGAGGAGCTCCTGAAACGAGACATGACGATTGTTATGTGTGGTGTCGAAGAGGGTAAAGTCAGTGAGCAAACGGATTGGCTTGCCATTGCTGTCTTCACCAGGCTCCTCTTCACCCACCACAATGGTGTCCGCAGTCTCAAGGAGGCAGTCCGTAAGTGCAGAGGGGTCCAGGTATTTTACTAGTACTTCGGTATGAAGACATGAAAGCTTGCAGAAATATACAATGCTTACCTTCATTCTCCACACGAGAACGTTTATCAGGCTACACAGAGAGCAAAGGCTTGGTCAGTGTGCTGCCTGTATGGTAAGGAAATAAAATACATACCTGAGATGGACTGTCACCTTGAGCCTTCCTCTTCGCCGGAGAACGTGGCAGGTGTTGTGGCTCATCATACTCAAAAGCAGTGGCAGAGCTCGCCCGTGATAAGGGACTAGCACGAGGAAATGGTGGTCTCTGTGATCCTGAGCCAGATGGGATCAGAGTTGCTTGTGAGCGCAACTGTGAACCATGTGATGTAGAGGCCTGCACATCGCGACTCTGCCGACCCATGCTTGTGCCATACAGCGAATTACTGGCAACTGAGGCTTCACGACTTAGGGTGGGGTTTTTTGAATCCCCCGAATCCCCAAAGCTGAGCTCAAACGCTGTCGGGCGGTTGCGTGGCGGCATCACTCGGGACAAGGATGTTTGTTGAGTGCTTGCAGAAGAAGTAGGCTGTCTGTGCAAAGCTATTGTTGTGGGGTGGCTGGAGCAGGTACTCTGATGAATACTAGCTCCAAGCTTAGCTTCTATTACACACATAATCTGGGATAGTACTTACGGAGGCAATGCGAGTTGGTGTATGAGTTGGAGTGAAGCTCGATAGAAAGAGCAAGTGAATGTCCTGTATTCTGGGAAATATAATGAGAGGCCTGCGGCGACAGATACAAGTGACTAAACTCACCAGAGATATAGTTGCGTAGAGACTCGTCACTCAAAGATGTCCGTTGGTCAGGTGATAGATAAGCTTTAGCTGCAGAAGCGGTATTAGGAATAGGTGAAAAGTCTTCTGAATGATCAAGACTCTGCCCACCTGCGCGCGCGCGATAGACAGTCCTAATATAATTGATGCACCTCGTCAGCACGGCTCATAAGTATGCACGCATTCGGTTAAAATACGCACCTTTGTAATACCGGCTGTGTGTCGCGGGTGTCCTAGTCCTCACGTCGGTCGGTCGGTCGGTCGGTCGGCCTCGTCTTCTGGGTCATCGGAAAATGCATGTCAACTAAACGAGTCCTCGCGCGAAGACAGCCGTAGCACATACCGAGTAATCTTCAGGAGTTGGATTCGCGGGCTTCTGCGTGCGTTACGAGAGTCCCAACGCGTATCTAACAAACGTAAAGCCGAGCTTCAGCAACGCGTCTACCGGTATCAACGCACAACGTGCACAACATTTGAGCCTCGCGGATACACTCACCTTCAAATGCGTCCAGGCCGCTTCAGAACAGTATACCAAACAAGACTTGTGTCAGCGTCGCACTATGTATATAGCAGCGATAACCCGAACTGGCGAGATGCATAATGTTCTGATTGGCCTTTTAGTGGTCGAATACGACGAGGATATGGCGTACCTGGATGCACGCGACGTTGCGATGGTGTTTCTCGACGAACGGCCGCGGTTTTCAAATGCGTCTGAAGACGAGGGAGCATCATATCAGCCGTCGAAACTACAACAGCGATTAGCCTCAAGCGCGAACGTACTCGCTTCGGATGGAGGTCAAATAGATTTCGACGTCCGCGCGGAACGTCCGAGTCGAAGTCTAACAAACGGACGTCTGGTTATTTCCTGACATACGCTGATATGTTGCGAAAGATCTCACTTACGTGGGCTTTTGTTCGACTTTTCTTTTTATTCGCAGACTACTGGAGCGTTTTCGATATCCAAAGACGGACGCTCCGGGAGATGCGAGCGATAGTTCTGTTTTAGATCGCAGCAGAGAGAGAAGTAACAGAAGATAAGCAAGCAATTTTGGATATACGGTTGCAATAGATGTTGAGCACTGAGATGCTAGAAGGGTGTGGTTGTTGCAGTTGAGAGACAAGACGCGGCGTTGTGCGACCTCGTTGCGGCCGTGTGCAGAGGTCGCGGTGAAGTTGTGACTTATCTCGATTCAAGTTCCCCGCGAGTGTCCTTACACGAGGCTCTTGTGCGCTTCCCACCACCGCTGATCTGAGCTTCGAATTCACTTCTACCTCAGTGCCCTGAGAGCAGCATCGAGTTGTCAATGCAGTGAAAATCACACGTCGCGTTCTAACGAACAACATACGAGTAGCAGAGAACGTACGCGGTGTCCGAGTGCTCGACTGTTATCACCCTTAGGCACGCTTGAAGTACAGAGCTTCCCCGTACCTTCGAGATTAGCAAACGCACATTGATTTGCAGATTTCGATAAACTGGTTAATAAAACAAAAACATAGCAGGTCGTAGGGGAAGCTTAACCAGAATTGTCAAAGTCCGTGAATGAGTCGACAAAGAAGTGAACAAGCCCATCAGCCCCAGCGTGCTACTACCACAAAATCTGGAATGCGTAATGTAATGGGAAGGAGGCAGCAGTAGCAGGAATGATCTCGATAGATGTATGACTCGTCGTGAGACGTGAGTTGTTAAATAAGGCGGCAGCGGGCGAGCGCGAAGAGGAGGAGAGGCCAGGGAGTGATACAGATACCAAGGACGACGACGGACGGGATCCGGGAACACTTGCGCGTGCACGATACAACACAAGGGCGGGAAGTATTTCTTGAAGGCACAGTACATCAAAAATTCGACTATAGTTGTAAAACAAACAAAAATACACTTGGACTGCGCCACTTTGGATATATAAGAGGTGCACAAACATCGTTTATCGTGTGCGACCGTTGGTGTAAGGAGGGACATGGGGACATGAGATAGGGGCATTAGTCGGATGGGGGAGTCTACTTGCATATAGACAGCGATAGGTGGGCAATGCATGGGAGACCGAGTTGGATCAAGAGAAGGGAGACAGAGGAACAGCAGGAGGAGAGGTAGGAACTTCGCATCGATCGATGACGCGCAGGGAAAACACCATCCAGACGAAATGGCATTCAGCTGGAGGTCACAAATCATTCCGCGCCGCCGGCCGCTACGGGTACTTGTTGGTACTGAGCACCATCATCGGGACCTGCTAGAGCGCCCTCCGGTACACCAGCTGTCAGTCTCGAGTCACCCACTTGGTGGAAGTCTATGATACCGAGAGTATCAATATTCGGACTAATGGTACTGCAAGAGAAATAAACATACCAAGGATCTCGCTGTACATCATCACTTTCCAGGTATCCACAGGAAGGTCCGCGTCGTTGAAACTCCAGTCGAACTTCTCTGCTGCCTCAGGTTCGTCTGTTGGGTCGTGATACGGTGCAACGTATTCGTGCCCAAGCGACTCGGTGGCTGTGATACGCTTTCGCGGATCGAAGACGAGCATCTTCTCAAGCAGGTCGATAGCTGTCATCGTTAAGGTTCAGAAAAGGGAGAGTTTTGGACGCAACGATATGTACGCACCGACGGGGTCATTGCAACGCAGCTTTTCGTTGAAGGGTACGCGCTCACGTTTGGGCAAGCTCTGGACAAAGCGGAGAGTCTGAAACACGCAGTACGTGTCAGCCACATATGTCCTGGGGCCGTACCATGAATGATACTCACATTTTCACTGGCAATGGTCTGAATGACATCTTCCGGCGGTGTACCGAGCAACTCGGTGATGATCGAGAATTGATGTACATCTGCAGCAATTAACGTCATTAGGTACCGATGATAATCGGGGAGATGAAGGGGCAGGGTAATGAAGAAAATACGTACGATCTTTTCCTGGGAACAGCGGCTTGCCCTCCAGCATCTCTGCGAAGATACATCCCGTACTCCAGATATCTACCGCGACATCGTATTTTTGCCACGTGAGCATGATCTCAGGAGCTCGATAGTATCGCGTCGAAACATAGCCAGTCATTTGCGGATCTTGAATACGGGCGAGACCAAAGTCGCAGATCTACAGAGCAAGAAACAAATGGGTGGAAATGATGACCGTCAGAATGACGTATGCGGCAAATACGAATGGTTACGGACCTTGAGATCACAGTTCTCGTTGATAAGGATGTTGCTTGGTTTCTATAAGGGACAGTCATCAGCTACGGGCCAGTGGGTATGGTGAAGGAATTTGAATACTGACAAGATCGCGATGTACGACACCCGCCGAATGAACGTACTTGAGACCTCGCTAGATTTTACTCGTCAGTATGACGTCAATTGTGCAAATGTAGACGACGACGGACCAGTATTTGATAGAGGAAATACTGGATGAACTGTTTCTCCAGCGGCCGTGAGGTCAACAGTCTGTGCAAATCGGTACCCAGCAGTTCCGTAACAAAGTACCTGAGAGCCCACTGTGAGTTAACGCCCTCGAGGATTTGACAATTTGAAAACTTACAAGTCCTCTAACGGGGAAATGAAGGTGTCGTTTAGACTGATAATCTAGAGACGCGGGACTGTCAGAAAGAGTTCAAAGTACGCGCGGCTTATGAGTGGACATACGTTTTCATGTTGAAGATGCTTCAAGAGTTTGAGCTCTCTGTATGTCCGCTTGCTGAGGACAGGGGTACTGAAGGGCTTCATGATCTTCTTGATCGCGACGGATGAGCCTGTGAGCTGATCCTTTGCGGAACTAAAATTTCGTTGTTTGCGAATGAGCAAGGCAAGGAGAGATGTGGCCAAAGTGGGCGTACCATACGAGACCAAAGGCACCTGAGGGTTGATGCGTTTAATACAACCATCCACAACATCAAAGCATACTACGCACCCATGCCAACAGGTTGAAGGTCGACATATCTTGTGGTGACCTGGAGAAAGACGGTGAGCTCGAGGGCGGGTCGTAGCGAGGAACGGGCGGGAAAGTTGTACCTCGAAGGAGGTACCGAAGATGCTGAGCTTTACGAAGGACATGTGCTCAACGTTGAGAGGAACTGTGGCGTCGGTGGTGGATGTAGTGGCTAGAAGGGGTGGAGGAGTTGGGAGTAGTTGAGAGCGTTGGTGCCAGAAAGATGAAGCCTTGAAGAGACCTGGGCGATGGCCCAATCTGACTGTCTGTCACGCTGGAGCTGCATCTGTCACACCGCGTCCCCTCTTATTCTCGTTGTCACATTCCCCTCGGCAGCCCCCGTTCTCCCCTCCACTCTCCTTGGCTCTGTCTACATACTGTCACGCTTATGCTGTTACTACCATCCCGACTTTCTTCTGACCTCTCCCGCCTCCTCGAGCATTTTTCTGCGATTTTCACTGGCATTAGCTGGAATCCCGAGGCAGTCACGATGACGTCTGTGTGAGAAGACCTGGGCGCGATTCGCCCTAGAGATAGACGCGCAGATTGGAGTCCCTGTCATTTCCGCTTCCCTGCGAATTCACGCTCGCTTTCAGGGCGTACTCAAAGAAGAGGTCTTTCAACTCGGCCTTGTCTTCACCAGGTCACAGAACTGAGAGAAGTTGTCGATACTATATTTGTGGCCATGATTCGAAGGACAGAAAGAAAGCATAACAACCGCGGGCTATAAAGCTCACATTACACTTCAGGGCTCTCACGTCATCTCACTCACTCATGAAATGACCAATCATTTGTTACTTGGACTACTTCAACGGAACGGCAGTCCACGACGCTTGTTCTCCCACCACCACTTCCACCTGCGGTACACATACTCACTATGTCCTTCATTAGAGCTTCTCTCAGTGCTCGCACAATCGTATGTATTCGTCAAATCATACATGTACAACTGTGAACTTATAATTTCACAACAGGCCGCAAACGCGCGCCGGTACACCACGGCACCCCCTCCTGCTGCCAAATCCTCCAATCTTCCGCTCATTCTCGGTGGTCTTGGTTCGTACAACTGTTCACGACTTCATATGCCTGTAACTCTAACATGCCACGTCAGGTGTTGCTGGGCTTGCTGGATACGTTTACATTGACCGCTCCGGTGCCAAGGTTGTCCCGAAGAAGGTGCAAGAGAAGAGCCCCCTCGACCCCAACAACTTCGTCGAGTTTAAGCTCAAGAAGGTAGAGCCATACAACCACAACACTGCAAAGTACGTCATTCCTTTATGTTACTGTATCACACGTTTCGGCCGAACTGACCCGTGCTTTGCCTCTGTTAGGTACATCTTTGAGCTACCCGAAGGCGAAGCCTCCTTGCTTCCTATCGCTTCTTGTGTTGTTGTCAAGTCCGCTAGCGATGCTGTGAAGCCGTTGGTCGACAGCAAGGACAAACCTATCATTCGGCCTTACACGCCCATCTCGCCCTCCGATGCTGAAGGCGAGCTCACCTTCCTGATCAAGCGGTATGAGGAGGGCAAGATGTCGCAGTACATCCACAGCCTGAAGCCTGGAGAGAAGCTCGCCATCAAGGGTCCTATTCCCAAAATCCCATATGAAAGTATGTTACGTTGAGCGTTATCTCGCGGCATGAAGTACTGAACAAACTGTCGACAGCGAACAAGTGGGATGAAGTCGGACTCATTGCTGGAGGTAGCGGCATGTACGTGACCATCTATCTTGTGGCACTGTTTACGACCATTTACGCTTTTGTTCCTCCACAGCACCCCCATGTACCAGGTAGTCGACCACGCTCTCGCCGACCCCAACAACAAGACCCGCTTCACTCTCATCTTCGCCAACGTCACCCCCTCCGACATCCTCATGAAAGAGGAGTTCGACGCCCTCAAGGCGAAATATCCCAAGAACCTCAACGTCGTATACACTGTTGACAAGCCCGAGGGCGACTGGAAGGGCCCCGTCGGGTATATCAACAAGGAGTTGATCCAGCAACACATCGCTCCGGCGAGCTTGGGCGAGAAGGTGAAGGTGTTGGTGTGTGGACCTCCAGGCCAGGTGAAGGCGCTTGCGGGGAAGAAGGATGGGATGAAGCAGGGTGCGCTGGATGGTATTCTGAAGGAGCTTGGGTACACCGAGGATCAGGTATGTTTCGTTTTGTCGATGGTGTGTGTATTCATGACTCATGAGTTATGTTCGCAACAGGTGTTCAAGTTCTAGAAAACTATATCCGTTACTACTACTCTCAGTAATAAGTTATAATATTTTGATTGTTTCGTCTTTACCGAGTTCGAATCATGATCTTATAACGGTAGACGGTCAACCGTACAGTGCGCCTCATGTTCACGGCTCGAGGCCCATGTCTGAGCGACCGCTTTGGCATACTGGCCAAGTCTCGGCGCGAAGATCGTCCACTTTTCACTCAACTCTACTTACTGCCTCCTTGACTGACCGCATCAATCCCCTACAGAGCCTCAACATCCTAACAGTGTTAAAGATACTATACACTCCCAAGACTGCGAAGACGTTTCAGTAAAACGCGAAGGCACAATCTCTGACAGATCAAGACAACGTAAGGTTCGTTCTTTTGACTGAACTTAACATCAGGTGTACAGAAAAACTGATTGTCGCTCTTTTTAATCAAAATGCAGAACTGCGCTGCCTACAATGTATATGAGCACGCACGAGAACCTACGCTCGATGGCATGGCACGTCGACCGCTGCATACCATTGACAATCCTTCGAAATGATGAAAGCGTCCTACGCCAGGGTCTGTCATAAATTTCATAGAGTTTATGTCGGCAGTAACGTATCCTGCCGGCGTCCTACTGCAAATCCCGACGAAGAATGTTAATGACCGGAGGCAAGGCGGTCACGGCTTCGAGAGACCTAGGTTCAGCTAGCTCTGTCAGCTGCTAGACGTTCACAAGTGCCGACTTGGTTATAAGGCCACCATCCGCGGGAGGGATCGGCCAAGGCAGTACAACACTACCTTCTCTCGCCATCTCCTCAATCAGCTACGCAGCACCCTCTCTCCATTACCAAGATGCGTACCTTCACACTCTTGAGCTCCCTTGCGGCTGCCGTCACGGCCGTCCTGGCTGATTGCTCCTCCTTGGGCTCTGGCGCGAGCAACGCCGTCTCTGGGACGTTCAACCTCGCGGCGTTCAACCCTGCTACAAACGTTACTAGCCCGTTGCACATTCTGAACGCCGTGACGATCCCTCTGACGACGTATCATGTCGTTGGTGTAAGTATCATCCTGGCCTCGCCCTCCTTCAAATTGCTTATCTTGTTTTTGTATGACAGACGGCAAGCAGCCCCACATTTGGCTGGCTCGGCTTGACGATGTCCGGAGGCGTGATCACGACCATTACGCCTCGCCCGACCACCTCCCCGGCATACACCGTCGGGAACCTCTCTCCCAACAGTGGATTTCCGCCCAACCCTCCAGGACCGTTCGTCACCTTCGCAAACACCGGAACCCCGTCCTCTGCCTTCTGTGTTGTCGTAAGCTACCTCGAACCTCGTCTCTTCACTCCCGAATCGCTGATGGCGGTCTCCTACCTTAGCCTGAGAATATCGGCGGCGCAAACCAGCTCGTTGTCGCTTTCAACGGGTTCACGAACCTTTTCTCGATCTGTGAAAGCTTCGTCTCGCAGACTTTGACGGATACGCCGGTGTTGTTGTTCAACGCATCGCGCAGTGCGTTTGGGGATGGGAATGATACGTACGATGGCTCGTCTTGTGTGTCGGTGACTCTGTTGGCAGTTCCGGCGTAAGGGAAAGCTTCAACGGTATTGCAAATGTCAGTAGGATACATTAGGAGACAGAACGACTGGTGTTACAATGCGACTATATTGTGTGGTTAGGTAGATTATGGAATAAGTCCGTGTGCGATAGGTCCGTGTACTAAAAGGAAGATCAGTAAAGTGTCCGAGCTATCAAAGATGTCCATGTAGATTACAATTAGATATCATCATACGATATTCAACGCTTACAAGCGACGACAGGAATGCGACGCATACGTAGGCGGCGCAACACTAATACTGTACCGGTCCTCCAGCGAGGGTCTCGGCTGAAGCACCGCATGCCTGCTCGGTGCAAGTTGCTGTCGTTGTCGTCTGTGGTAGTCCATCACCGAAGTAGGAGATGGAAGGGTGAACGGCTCGAGGTGCCACATAGAGCGGCGGACCACGGGAGGTTTTTTCTCATCTCGGTATGCCGGAAGACTGTCTCTGGTACGAGTTCTTCGCTGGCAGTTTCGACGAAGGCATACGATTCCTATGATGCTGAGGATGACAAGTGCTGCTCCTCCTAGTGCACCACCGATGATTGGCCCAAGCATGGATGAACGATTTGGTGGCGGAATACCGGAGTCTGGTTTATTGGCGAAGCCGATGGAGGGTACGCCTGTGCGCGGGACGTTAAAAATTCTAGACGGAATAAGTATGAGCGACCTTCGCAGACGCAGTGAAAGTATGGCCATAAGTACGCACAAGTACAGACTGCTTATGAAACGCGAGCCAAAAACGTACGTCGTCTCAAAGGCGTTTGTCCATGCTTCAATTCCGCTGACGCAGATTCCATCTGAGAGGCGAACCACAAGCTTGGACTGGTCGAGGACGAAGCTTCTGCCATTGACGGATATTGTGAAGGCAAACTGGGAGTCACAAGGGAGTGTCCACGCTTGCGAGAGATTATTCAGTGTCGAGAAGTCTTCCTGCAGGACTGCCCCGGGAATAGCAGCGTCTACCGGAGAAAGAAAAATGTCAGACTGGTTGGAAACAATCGTAGTAAATAAACTCACGAATCAGGAGAGCCTGGTCCCGCGGTAGGTAAAGGTTAGTATAGATAGGGTCGATGTCCACAACTGTTTCCCCCGTGGATGACGACTGGATTTGTCCATTGGTGAACGACCAGCCATCGAGTACGACCGTCCAATCGGAGACTGGTATGCTGCCGTTTCTGGATGCCATATAGGAGTTGACGTTGGCGTCGATCCATGAGATACTATCCGAAGCCACCAACTGCTGGTCCAATGGCAGAAGTTGTAGTGTCCCAGCTCGTGTGCCCGCAGTCACCGATAGGCTGTTGTTCAGAGATGTTCTGGAGGCTTGTGGAAGCTTGACCGGAGGTTCGAGAGAA
Source organism: Irpex lacteus (assembly GCA_001986395.2). Classification (NCBI taxonomy): domain Eukaryota; kingdom Fungi; phylum Basidiomycota; class Agaricomycetes; order Polyporales; family Irpicaceae; genus Irpex; species Irpex lacteus. The sequence goes on along the minus strand of MQVO02000052.1, from coordinate 72,230 downwards.
AGCCCAAATGTAAAGTTCTCGGCAGTTGGCGACTGCCGAAGCCACTGCCCGACCATAGAATCCTCCAAAGTGGGACGGTAGACACTCGATGTCCCCGATGTGGTGTCAAAGTGCCTACGATTGGTGCCCAGACCGACAACTCCGGAGATTTCGCCGCGAAGAATATTATGCTGCATGTTATTCACGACAAACACTGCCAGTATCACCATCTGTCAATCTTTGAGCGTAACGATTAATGAGTCCCTACGCTTACCAGTTTGATTTTCGTAGTGCCACTGACCACCTCCGGAACTAAAGAGAGCGCATGTCTCTTTCACCACCGTAGTGTTCGTCTGCTCGCCAAAGAGGGATATCTCGGCAGACCGGGCGACCACTTGTGCGGTGAGCGAGTCTGTTTGATTGTACCTATGTAGCAGGTTCGTGATGAGATCTCCAACGTATAAACAACATTATACGCACAAATTACGATTAGAGTTCAAGTTGCTTCCGGTACCGGCAATAAAGGTTAGGCCTGTGCTTGTTGTGAAAGTGACGTAGAAATTCTGGCAAGTCGGGCTTCGAGACTACATCATAGGAAGTGAGTAAGTATTCATGCACACTGGACGGGAGGAATACCCACGATGGACATATCGGCTACATAATTTCCACTACTGTCGAAGGTAAGCGGAATTTCGGCACCTAAAGTGGGATTGTCGTAACCTTGGTCCATCACCTGAGGGTCATTTATGCTCTGCGTGCAGGCGGTACTGACGATGTTCAACAGGTAGAGCGTAGCTGAGAGGTATCGGGCGAGATGCATGGCGATGGGGATGTTGTAGGCTCACAGCCATATTATATGAGAAGGCTTTAATCACCAGGAGCTGCAATGTATTGGCGCTAAAGAGAATAGCATTCACTATCAGTGGGAACTGATCAATTCGGAACGTTATGAAACTTCAGAGCCGTGCCTACTTTTAGAGTTCCGCGCATCAGTGATTTGAAGAGGCACTGCGTGGTTTGCTGTTTTTAGCATACGGAACGTCCATATCTTCTATGTCCGGTGACAGTGTGTACCGAACAAGCGTGTATAGCAACTTGAAGCTGGACTCAGTTCAGGAAGACTACAGCATTGCACACGCAAGAGGGTATGAAACGGCGGAGAAAGGCTCTTTGCGAGAGATCTTTGCGGCGTCTGTGATGTACTCATCATCAATCGATACCCAGAGAGCGCGAACAGCCTCAAGAACTCACAACTTCTTTATCAAAACCGTATTTCCCAGAAAGGACCGAATCTTCGTAGTATGCTGAGCTTTGTTCCACTTGATGCTTGACAATATCATGCATTGATTGGCCAATGCACAGTACAGACAGTACCGGCCCAGAAGGCCGCTGCGCCACCCTTCAGTGCCTCATCCACATCACATTAAGCACAGTGGGCTCCATAATTTCTCCTACGGAGCCAAACACTGTCTCATCAGCGCTGGAAGTCTTGTCTGTCGCATAGTTTGTGAGAAAGCTTACCACTTCGGGCAGTCTGCAACATGAGTACGTCCTCTGCCCAGACGTCTTCTGGGCCCATTACGTAGCGAGCGGTATGGATATCCATGATGCGATCCCGTGTCCCCAGGACGCCACTCGTCTGAATTAAAGTGACGCAGTTGCCCTGTCTCCTCCTCCAAACTCGTATAATTGTATATATTCGCCTTCAAAGTGAAACGCAGTGCGAAACTGAAAAAAAACACAGCCACCCAGAATGTCAGGCCACAACCCCACCGAGTTCGCCGCTACGAGTTTGTTCAACGTCGAAGGATGGACCGTACTTGTCACGGGAGGTGGCACAGGCATCGGATTGATGATAGCTCAGGCCTTCGCGAACAACGGAGCTCGGGTATACATCGTTGGTAGGCGAAGCGAAGTTCTGTTGAAGAGTGCCGAGACCTGGGGTGCTAAGCTTGCCAATTCTGAGGGCCAGCTTATCCCCTTGACTGCAGATATCAATAGCAAAGAGTCTATCCAAATACTTGCAGATGAGATCAAGTCTAAGGAGAAGAAGCTTGACGTACTGGTAAACAACGCAGGCGTTCACTTGGAGACGAGTAACACGGGCGGGATTCGGGCAGAGAGCCCGGAGGCATTGAAAGAGTTTCTTTGGGACCACAGTTGGGACGACTGGGAGACAACATATCGTACGAATGTCATAGGGTAAGGTCTCATCCGGCCAGTTTAGAGGCTTTATGCTTACCATTTACAAAGACACTTCTTTACGACGATCGCGTTCCTCCCTCTGCTCACCGCGGCCAAACGACCTGACTACACTCCGAGTGTTATCAATGTGTCGTCTATCGCCGGAATCACTCGCACAACCCGGTATTGCTTTATGTATAGCGTCTCAAAAGCTGCTTCCATCCACCTCAACACTCTCCTGGCTCAAGAATTACGAAAACCTGGAGTAGAGATTCGTGTCAACTCGATTGCGCCTGGTGTTTTCCCGAGTCAAATGACCTGTACGTACCCCTATTGTTTTCCTTAACATTGCAGCTGACCACTCTCAGCCAATGTAAAAGACGAAAGTAACAAATCTCACATCTTTGTCAACAACGACTATAGGGAGAGGATGGGTATTCCTGAGGCCGTTGGGCGGCCAGGGTCAGAAACAGACATTGCACAGACAGCATTGTTCTTAGCTTGTAACCAATATCTTTGTGGTCAAGTAAGTATCTCGTCTTTCATTATTGCACACATACGGGAAGCTTACTTTGACCCAGACTATCGTTGTAGATGGAGGCCACTTGCTAGAGAATCCTTGATTGTGTCGACATTTAGCCATCAGATCATCTGTAAAGTGTAACAATTGCGTACATCCGAGTCAATCAGCCGAGCATTATACTTCACGCTTAGAAACAGAACGCTTGCGTACACGATGTGAATACAGTCACAGTGACCAGTTTGGTGTGTACGGTGAAGGGGTATGACTTCAAGGAGCTTAGGCGAGGAACTTGAGGTTACTGATACGTTAGAGCTCGAAATTATTGCTTGACTCTTGAGCGTGATACCAGGCAGTGAATATTGATATTAAGAGCACAGAGGGTTTCATGATTCCTCCTACGAAGCACAACGGTATTGTTCAGTGCCAAAGCCTGGTTTTGTCGAACAAATTGTGAGGGGCTTACCACATGGGGCAATCTACCGTACGAGTACCTCCTCTACCCAGACAGTAGTCTCCACACGTAGGTACGTGGATCGTGTGAGGCATGACGCATGCCCAGGATGCGATCCCGGTGTCCACAGGATGGTCCACTGTGGTGACGTCAAGAATGACTGGCTGTCGACTCCCTCAGACTTGTATAATCGTATATAATCGTCTTCAAGAGGAGACGTCGTGAAAACCTATTCCACGCATAGCCACCACCATGTCAGTCCACAACCCCGCCGGATTCGCCACTACGAGTTTGTTCAACGTCGAAGGATGGACCGTGCTTGTCACAGGAGGTGGCACGGGCATCGGATTGATGATAGCTCAGGCCTTCGCAAATAACGGAGCCCGGGTTTATATCGTTGCTCGACGGAGTGATGTTCTGTTAAAGACAGCTGAGACCTGGGGTGCTAAGCTCGCCAACCATAAGGGCCAGCTTATCCCCGTGACCGCAGATATCAACAGCAAGGAGTCTATCCAAACGCTCGCAAATGAGATCAAGGCCAAGGAGAAGAAGCTCGACGTACTAGTAAACAATGCCGGCGTGAGCTTAGAGACAAGCAACACGGACGCGGCAGAGGAGAGTGCGGAGGCGTTGCAAGAGGCTCTTTGGAACGAAAGTTGGGACAACTGGGAAGCAACATATCGCACAAATGTCATCGGGTAAGGTCTCGTCGCGTCAGTATGAAGACTTTGGCACTTACGATCATGCAGATACTTCTTTACGACCGTCGCGTTCCTCCCTCTGCTCACCGCTGCCAAACGACCTGACTACACTCCGAGTGTCATCAATATATCGTCCATGTCCGGAATCACTCGCACAACCCAGCATCACTTCATGTATAACGTCTCCAAGGCTGCGACTATACATCTCAACACCCTCCTGGCTCAAGAATTAAGGAAACCTGGAGTGCATATTCGTGTCAACTCAATCGCGCCTGGCATTTTCCCAAGTCAAATGACCGGTACGTACATTGGCTGCCTCCCTGGGCATTGAGGCTCACGTCTCTCAGCGGATGGAAAGGATGAAACCAACAAGTCTCAGATCCCCGTCGACAACGACTATGGGAAGAAGAAAGGTATCCCTGCTGGGCGACCAGGGTCAGACACAGACATGGCGCAAACCGCGTTGCTCTTGGCCTGCAACCAGTACCTCTATGGTCAAGTAAGTATTTCGCGCTTCATCATTAGGTATACAGGAAGCTTACTTTGGCATAGACTGTCGTGGTCGACGGAGGCTACTTACTGGAGCATCCTTGAGAATGAACCGACAAACAAACCACGAGAAGTTAATGAATCATTTGTGAAGTATAGTCGATACGTTTAAGCTATCAGCAATACATTGTACTTCAGAGCTTGTGCGCAGGACTCTTGTGAGGAAAATCAGAGTATTCGGAGTAGTCAAGTTGTATTCGTTGCAAGGGTGTGAGTTCGAGGAATACGCGAAGTTAGTGATGAATTAGCGCTCAATGTTACTTAACTTCCAAAAGGGGCTTATCGGATAAGTACAGTAAAATAATATGAGATGCATAATGAGCAGGCCCTGCTTGTTGCGCATGCGCATCTCCTTCGTGTAAACTCTTCCGTATTCCAGTCATCATGAGCGGAAGCACACCACCACGACAGCATTCGAAGCCTCTATCACCTTCCAGGAAGCAGTCTGTCGACGCGGAGCCATTGGAGAAGGAGAACCAAGCACCAAAGGCTCGTCGACCTCTTCCTACTCCCAGCAAAGATGCGCACGCCCCCATCCCTGCATCAACATTCTATGGGACTGCCACGGATGCAACTTCCAAGTCACAGTCTAGAGCTACTGGCTCTTCGTATACAACCTACGCTCCTCCTTCGTCGCCGCCTCCGTACCACAAGACCAAAGAGGTGTCGCCGTTCCGTGAACCAGAGTTGGTGGATGATGAACCAATTCCTCCCCTTATCGCTGAGGACGGCTGGGGTGCAGTTGACCCTACTCCTTGGGAAGCCGGCTGGGGCACTTGGGATAATAGTGCAGCTAAACAGGTAGACATCGATGGCAGGAACGATGAGGAAGAGTGTAACTGGTGCGATCAGGCCACTCGGGAGAAACACAAGAGACCTGGACCCGGTATACTTCCACCATTATTATCTCACTGTCTTCATAATCCGGAGCACACCTTGTACTCAGTCACAGCGAGCGCACCACCCCCCAAACACGCTTCCACCTCCTCTACAGCGTCGGCTTCTTCCTCCGCAGCTGGAGGCTCGTCCCCGCCACCTGCTAACCCGGTTCCTCCTCCAAGTGCTGACGAGATCCGGACTGCTATTCCCCATCCGAATGCGTACTATTGTAAAGAACACAATGGATGGGTTCTGCTGTATTGGTGCTCATCGACGGTCCTGCCTCCCATTGTGCCCTCGTACCAATACGAGCATCCGCTTCCGGACCAGACTAGGCGTAAACGGACAGCTTCTTGCGTGGGCGATGCGGAGAACGTAGTGAGCCAAGCTAACCGAACTCATCACTTCCATAAATACGCTGCAGCGGTTGATGCTCGTACCTTGAATATTCCGTTCAAGCGAAGCGAATGGGAGTCGGAGGTGCGGCAGAAGCGGAGGAACAGGAGCGTCACCCTTCGAATTGAGGGTGATGCAGGCGAGACGAGTACGCAGGGGGAAAGTGTCGAGGAACCTGAAGGCGACCTTCTGGACCTCTACGTTTGTTGCCAGTGCTCGGTGTACTGCCTGGTCTCCCAGCATGTCATACCAGGAGTTATCCCATTACGAAGGGTGGAAGAATTCGTAAAAGATAAGTCCGAGAACCCTACAGTGGGCAAGACAAGTTCAATCGCGGTCGTATCTGGCTGGGAGACAATCATCACGTATGTTTCGACTCTACCTCTGCATGATATGTATCTAATTACCCCATGCCATAATGTATTTGCGTTTATTGCTTGGCCTCAAACGTTGCGTGAACAGTATAGTGGAGAACCGTCTATGGCGAGGAGAGAACCGTGTTCTCCCAGTCGGACGACCGAAATTCCAATCCAAGATTGGGTGGTCACCTACAGTGTGAGTTTTCGCGAGTATCGTGTGTAAAGATGCATGAGGTTCTCAACTTTTCTTAAATGACCACGCAGGCAACGCGTCTTTGAATCACTTGACTTTACCGTGCAGTCTCTGTCGGAGGATACGGAAATAGCTTTGAATCCACCATCTGTCGACCCCACAACGCCAGCAGGCAAACGCAGCAGAGCGAAACTCCTTCGTGCTTGGGTTGAGATAAGCACTTGGCTGACATTGTATCTCAAGAGCAAGCCCAGTGGGTTACCTGCCATTTTCTGAGTGTTTATGTGCTAATACCCCCAACAGAGGATTTGGGTGGATATCATACCCAAGTTCTTCATGTGAATGTCCAGAGCGCAACGGAGATGGTCCAATCTGCCATTGGTGCTCATCTCAACCAGAGTGCGTTGGGTCATATCGGTACAGCCTAAATCATTGACGCAGCTTTGGTTTCTAGTCCCACGAGGGTTGCTACCGCCGCGGTTGATTGGCTATGAGCCTTTGGAGAGGGCTTGGGAGGACTTGGGTCTAACACCAACGTCCTACTCGCCTGGTAAATATAGTCTTCTGTTATCACAAATATGACCTCTCTCAACATTTCACAGAGATTCTTATGTTCGCCTATCTCGCGCAGTGTCGTTGCGACCCTGCCTCCACCATCACCTACTTCACTCATCTTAACGAAATCGTCGAGACGATGAAGAACCTCGGCGTCAACCCACCGGACCCTCTGCAAATGCTCGTAGTTGAAGAAAGATCGCGACATCGATTCACATTCTCCGACTACAATAAAGCTCTGGAAATCCTAGGATTTGGAAAGGACAACACACTGGGCGTCGAGCTGGAGGACGACGTCCCAACGAGTTTCATCATCCAGGCTTGGAAGGACGCGGTGAAACGTTCATGGCATGACCCAGAAGGAGCACAGCTTCGTACCGACCTCAACGAAGCGTTCAAGATCGTCGCTGACCAGAGGCAAAACCCGGAGCTACGGAAGGCATGGGAACAGGGCAAAGTGAGCCTGATGACACCGGACGCGGCTTATTCAACCTTGGAAGTTCCCCACGATACGGACGAGGACATGCTCGTGACGATCTTCAATATGCGGGTGAGTCCTAGGAAGTGGATCTCTAACTGGGTGAGTTTGTTCATAGAAGTGTTTTCGTCAAGGTGGAGGACCAACCTGCTCAGGCCGACAAGATGCGTGAGGCTCTCAACGTCATAGCGGAAGTAAGAGATAGCGGCCGACTCCGTCAATTCCTCGAGACTGGCCTTGATCGTAAGTCGTATATTCAATGTTCGTTGACCCTCCTTAATGGTCACCTTTTCAGCCGGGGATGCCACCTCTGAGACTCGGTTGGACATGCCGCGGGGTCTTAACCAGCTGGGGAACACGTGTTATCTCAATTCCTTGTTGCAGGTTAGTAATCCGGCGCAATCCTCAGAGAAAGGCTGACATTGCATTCAGTACTTCTACACGATCAAGGACCTACGTGCTGCCGTGGCCCCAATGGGAGGCAAACTCGCCGATCCCAGTAAATTCACAGATGACGAGCTCAAGAAGCATCGCGTTGGCGGCAGAATAGTTACTCGAAGAGAAGTTTCTCGCTCCAAGAAGTGTAAGCTATTACTTGCTGACAGTCTTTTGCATGGCTCACTGAACCTCCAGTCGTCAACCAACTTGCCGAGCTCTTTTGGAACCTCGAGTATTGCGACCAAGCCGCCGTGACTCCATCCTTAGATCTGGCCAAGCTCGCCCTAGTCACATCGCAAGACGAAGAGGAGGATGACGTGAGCGGTGGCTCGAGCACAGATGCCTCCAACGACACCGATGCCACTCTCGTCGAAGACGGCCCAGCCCGTCCACCTCAAGAAAGAGCATCCCAGTCGCCTCCCCGTGAGTCCTCCCCGTCCGGTTCAGTCCTAGGCAAGCGGAACCGCCACCCGACAAGAAAGTCGTCTGATATGGATGTAGACAACGAGCATGTTGATGCTGACAAGGATGGTTTCGTGATGGTGTCGAAGCCGTCGTCGCCTGTTGAAACTCGTCGGGCCAGCCCTCCTGCCAGCTCGTCTCCGGCTAAGCTCAAGAAGAGTCCGCCTCGTCAGGAGGACGTCGAGATGAAGGACAAGTCGAAGAAGCCTGCGACTGAGGAGAAGGCTCCTCCACTGCCTCCTAGGAAACGCGCTGCAGCAGATTCAATCATGATGTTCGGTGCGTCTTTGGTGACTACGCACAAGCTGTACAAGAGTGAATATCTGATATCACTGTCCAGGTCGTCAACATGACGTATCGGAGTGCATGGATAACTGCATGTTCCAGATCGAGACTGCTCTGCTTGACTTGCAAAACCAGGAAGTTGGCGGTGCTGCAACAGACAAGACTAGTATCATCAAGCGGTGAGTACTCTCGCAGACACGCTTGTTACAAACAGGAATTTACGACTGTGCTTGTAGGCTGTTCTACGGCAAGAAACGCCAGCGACTTACGCATTTACGCTCAGAAGACGCCGCGAAGCATCGTACGAATTCAACGCACGAGAAGGAAGATCTGTTTTCGCATCTTCATCTGAACGTGGCCGATGAAGGCTTCGATCTGTACGACGGGCTCGGCAGATATTTCGATGACATTGTGGAGCTCGAGGGCACGAAGAAGCGCATGGAGGTCACAATCACGGAATTGCCTCCTCTTCTACAGATTCAGCTTCAGGTGCGCTTATTTCATGTAGTGGTTGATAACATTGCTAACTCTGGACCCACTTGATCTAGCGAGTTCAATTCGATAGAGAGACTCAGCAGGCGTACAAGTCTCAGGCGTATGTCAAGTTCGGAGAGACGCTTTGCATGGATCGTTTCTTGGACAGCGCGGATCCTGAGAAGAGGTCGCGGTCCAAGGATATCCAGACTCGGCTCAACACCAGCAGAGACCGTATCCAGCGCCTTACCCAGGGCAAGGTGAGTAAAGAACTTACTATAATGTAAGCGTAGTACTCAAGCTATCCTAGCACGCACCATTCGCCCCTGCTCTTGGAGCCACCGCTGAGTTCCTCTCGACTCAGCCAGAGTTGACTGGAGGAGACTCTGACTTGATTTCTCGCGTTAGCCACGAGCAATCTCTAGTTGTGTCTCAGCTCGAGAAGGAACGCGCGAATGCAAGCAAGCTGAAGAAGGAGCTTGAGGACTTGTGGAAAAACGACAATGCGGCGTTGTACGAGTTGAGCTCGGTCTTCATCCACAGAGGATCTTCACCGTCGTTCGGGCACTACTTCTTCTACTCTCGCAATCTCCCTGCCAACCCGGACCAGTGGTTCAAGTACAACGACTCGAGTGTCACTGTCGTCTCGAAGGAGGAGGTGTTCGCTGACACCACGGGCTCTACTGCTAATCCTTATATGGTTCGTGATTCGCGGTTTGACTATCTAAGTCAGACACTGACGATATTCTATTCACCAGTTGGTCTTTGCTCGCAAAGGCGCAGAGGTCATCGAGACCGTCCATAGAGTTGACATTGCTGCTCTCGAGGCAGATTCGACCCCAGCTTGAAGCCATGAAGCCTGTCACTAATATCTTGAGACTTGATGTATGTACTGCCAGGAAATCTGACCCGCTCTTGCATCTGTATTATACAAGCATTCACGATCCTGTATCAAGCAATTGTCGTATTTAATGTATTCGTTCTGTGTGGCCACAGCTATATACACTTCAGCGTTAACCATGCCGAGATCCAGGCCATCGGGATGTCAATGTCGCGGAACGTGGAAGGAGCGCCCTCTTCGGCGCCGAGTTGCATAGCCCGTCCACAGAGGTACTTCCTCATGGCCAGGGGTGGACCTAACTGGGTCCCTTGGGTCCTGCCCGACCCAAGCTGGCGCCCCCTATAAGGTACTTCCTCATGGCCAGGGGTGGACCTAACTGGGTCCCTTGGGTCCTGCCCGACCCAAGCTGGCGCCCCCTATAAGGTACTTCCTCATGGCCAGGGGTGGACCTAACTGGGTCCCTTGGGTCCTGCCCGACCCAAGCTGGCGCCCCCTATACAGTACCTAACTGGTGCACGTGCGGGCGCCTCTTTGACCCCTGCCACCCCTGGTCTTAGGTCCAAATTTCGCGGGGGGCCCGCCTTCGGCGGGCTCCCCTTGCCATGACCCAATTTTCCCTATAAGGTACTTCCTCATGGCCAGGGGTGGACCTAACTGGGTCCCTTGGGTCCTGCCCGACCCAAGCTGGCGCCCCCTATAAGGTACTTCCTCATGGCCAGGGGTGGACCTAACTGGGTCCCTTGGGTCCTGCCCGACCCAAGCTGGCGCCCCCTATACAGTACCTAACTGGTGCACGTGCGGGCGCCTCTTTGACCCCTGCCACCCCTGGTCTTAGGTCCAAATTTCGCGGGGGGCCCGCCTTCGGCGGGCTCCCCTTGCCATACCCCAATTTTCCGTGCACAGGCCCGGATCTGCGTCATGCAAAGTCCGTCGCAGCAAGTGAAAAGCTTTGAATTCCACTGTCATCCTCGGACCTCAGATGCACGACTCAATTCGCGTTACAGATGTTCCTCTCAGCACAGCCAGGCCAAGAAGTTGGGTGTCCCTTGAAATCTTACGATGCGCGTGGGGATGTCAAGGGATGTGATAAGGCATGGATATGGGCGGGCGTTGTGTGCAACGTGTAGGCAAAGAAGACGGAGAACGGTCACTTCCAGGTGATTTGGAACGAGAAGAATTCCCAGTTGAAGGTAGGCTCAATTCTCTCTGGTGGACTCGGTTGACTCGGTGGGTTTGGTGGATTCGGTTGATCTGGTGGGTTGGTCGTCATTGCCGGTGTGCCGAGGAGCGCCCGTGACAGGGTGACGCGTCATCAGCCCGCCCTCGCGCGACCGATGCGCTTTGTTTACACACAACGCGCTTTGTTTGTATTTACGATAAGCGAGTCGGGCGTGATTAAACTTAATTATTACCATGGGTGGTGCGCGACGTCCTTCGAAGAGAGAGCTACAACAGCTTCTCCTGGTTCAAAATGCAGCCATCGAGATGACCAGCCAGCTATACGATGAGATTATGACGGTAGAAGATTACCTCTACGACGACGACTCAGACTCGGACTTCGACGGTGCCGACAGCGAAGGGTCAAGTTCAGACGATGCTATCGACACGGCTATCAATCGAAATGCCTTGCGCGAGGAGGAACGGGTGGCGGCGGCTGCGACAAAGCTTCTTCTTGAGGAGCTCGGTATGCAGACAGTTACTCTGGCAGCCGCTTTGGAGCAGGATTCTTCACGCGGCAAGTATGCGCAACACCCAGAAGGTGTGCAATGGTTTGAAGCAGCTTTGGGGTGGGCTGATCGTGACTTCCGCCATGAATTCCGGTAACGTTCAAATCTCAATAAATGTTATGCATCAATGATCAGACATTCTAACTATGGTATATAGTGTTGGCCGAAGAACGTTTGATCGGCTTGTTGCATATTTGCAGCCATGCCCTATCTTTCATTCTTCCGGTTGGAAACCTCAACGCCCTGTCCGCTTCCAACTCGCGTGTTATCTGCTACGCTATGGAGCGTTGGGTGGTGATCCCCGAACAGTGGCACACAAGATGGGCGTAAGCCTTGGAGCAGTATTCCTTTACTGTCGACGTGTCACTCGAGCATTTCGGCAGCTTGGATACAGGCGGGTTGTAGTGTGGCCCAATCAAGCACGCCGTGCCGAGTCCAAAGCTGATTTCGGTGAGAATGGTTTTGACGAATGCATAGGTGTTGTAGATGGCAGCTTGATCCGCCTCACAACTATTCCAAAAGTGCAAGGTGCATTGTACTTTTGTCGAAAGCGATACCCAGCAGTGAGTATTGTGATCTCGGTTCCAACACAGTTGCTGAATTTATATTCTTGATCTCAGCTCAACATCCAGGCAATTGTTGATCATGATTTGCGGTTCATCAACTTTGAGCTTGGTTGGCCAGGATGTGTCAACGATGCTACAATGTGGAAAAAATCGAGCGTATGGCGCCACCGACATCAAAAATTTGCTCAAGGTGAATATCTTCTCGCTGACAAAGGTAAGTGTTACTATTCGGTGTCGTAACCTTCTGATATGTAAGATTAATTAGGCTATCCCTCTTCTCCATACCTTCTTCGTCCGTTCACTGAACCAGAGGTCAATGAATGTGATGCACAGGAGAAAACCCGACGCCGCCAATTCAACAAGTTGATCTCAAATAAGCGCATTTACGTTGAACATGCTTTTGGCTTGTTGAAGAAGCGATTTCGTGCGTTGCAATTCTTTCCCACTCCTGCCGACATGAGGGAAGGATATCGAGTCATTGAATCACTTATGATTGTCCATAACCTCTGCATTGAGTATGACGATCATCCGCAGGATTGGCTAGGTGGAGATGAGGAGGAGGAAGACCTGGTTGTAGCTGAGGAAGATGACAGAGGTTTGCAGGGAGAACTGGTTGAGGATATAGACATTGACATACCCGCAAATGAAACAGATGCATCACTCCGAGAGGCAGGCCACCAAATGCGGTTTAATTTATTAAATAGGCTCATAAGATAATAAAACGTAAACAATTTATTGTCAACTTGGTGGAACAGGAACTCTACTGCATTTTCGCAAACTGCCCCATTAAAACCTTCTCTGCAGCTGCTCTAAACTCTGCGCTGCTGTTCGGATCACTCACAGCTTTCTGAGCTGCCTTCAGCGTCAAGGTCCTCTCCAAAGCCTGCTCCTGCTTCTCACGGGCAGACTTGAGCCCATCAAGGTGCGCAACAAGTTTGTCACAAACTGTGCTAAACCTGTCAGCATTAGCCTGAAGAAGCTGCTCAAAGCTACCCTTGAGCTTAGGTGCCTTGGGCTTGTGAGGTGGGACAGGAGCTGCAGGTGTCTGGCTACGGCCACGTGATGGCAGAACAGCCGAAGCGGATGATGAGGGCGTGGGGGCAGCGGGAACAGAGGAGTCGGGCTTCGACACGACATGGTCCGGAGTAGGTGAGAGTGGGGTACGAGAGGCCGATGGGGTGGGATGACTAGGCTTAGGTGTGCTTGGTGTGAGCGCTGCGTTCCGATCTGCAACCTCCTGCTCACCCTCCGATTCATCCGACTGCAGCTCGATTACTGCCCGGTCCTCGTCGCTAAGACTCTCAGAGTTGAACACTTGTGGACGAACCATACCAACATGATCTCGCATACTATACAACATCAGATCGGAGATAGTTCAGAAGGTAAGTAAGCTTACTCACACGTTAGCGAAGCTTTTGTACCAGCCACGGCGCTTGAAAGTCTCGAACTTCTCAGCGGTAAGCAGCCCGACCTCCTTTCCAGCACGGCGAGCATTGGAGATGCGGACCGAAAGTACGTCGTCCTCGCCTTGAGTCTCGTCCGGATCCCCACCACCACCGGTGAATGACTCCAGCTCCCGGATCCAATCGAAGGTCCTACGCAAGTCACCAAACTTGGTGCGAATGGACTCAGCACTCCGTACACCTGCGAAGACTTCTCGCGATAGCTAATAAGGATATAATACGTCAAAAGAACATCATGAAATGAAAGCCGTAACAACTTACCTTCTTCGCGTCATGAAGCGACAACTTCTTCGTTCCGCCAACCCGTCCGAGAAGGACACCGTCATCGTCAAGAACGTGATGGACGAGCTTGTCGATTTCACTCTCTGTCCAGTGTACGATAGGCTTTTTCTCCTCCTCCTTGACTTGAGGGTTCTGAGCGGGCGTGGCAGATGAAGCAGCGGAGGCCTTTCGCCGTTTATGCGGTTTTGTAGGCTTCGGAGAGACAACCTCAACAGACGCGGCGCGTTTCTTGCGAGAGCCGCGGCGGGTAGGCGTAGACGGCGGTGCGATATTCTGCTCATTACGGGCCTTTGTCGTTCGCTTCGGGGGGCGTTCAGGTGGGCGCGGTGTGACGGCACGTGAAGGAGGAGGTGTTGGGGATGCCTCCCGAGGAAGGGAGATCTCTTCCTCGGTGCGAAGCAGCAGCTCCGTTTGTGCGAGACCGTTCTCGACAGCGCGAAGAGGTTCCGCAGCCCCTGCAGTGACTGCACCGAGCATTAACCTCGCGTCGACGGCGGTGTCATTGAGTGGCTCAGCTTGAGGCTGCCAGCGGGCTTCATGACCCAAATGAGCCGCATTTGATGTGAGACGTGTGTCCTATACAATTGAGACGTTAATGAGAATGTTATCATTCGAGAGGTTCGATACGTACAACACTGTACTGCTCAAATAACTCCCACGCGCCATGCCCGCCATTGCCGCTGACCGCATCCGGAAGGCGTTGAAGTTGAACAGAAGCGCCATCGAATGGGAGCTGATTAACGATTGTTCAGTTGTTAGCATCGCTCCGTGTTGAAAACACAGTAGAAAGTCACTCACGTCCGGTTCCAGAGCGTCCGAATAAAGGTATTCAAGCAACCCACCTCGAGGTACGGGAGGGATTGTACTGTTTTCGTGTCGTGTCAGTTACTGTGGACAAGGGCGGTGGTGTATGGCTCAACCCACAGATTATAATTATTATCTTGAGTTATCTGATCCATTTTGCCAAGTAATAACAAGTGAAGCAACGAGAACTACAGTATATGAGGATTAATGTGAAGAGAGAGAAGGGAGAGGACGTCGCGAATGTCCGGTTATGGTTGTCAAGGACGAAAAGTGCGGGAGCGTCGGTCGCGCGAGGGCGGGCTGATGACGCGTCACCCTGTCACGGGCGCTCCTCGGCACACCGGCAATGACGACCAACCCACCAGATCAACCGAATCCACCAAACCCACCGAGTCAACCGAGTCCACCAGAGAGAATTGAGCCTACCTTGATGGCCAGAAGTCTTCCCCGGAAGCCATCACGTCTCCCAATTCAGCCACTATTCAGTCGCGCAATGGATCCACCTTGGCGTGCCTTTCTCGCTAGCCTCCCCCCATCCTCGCAGTCCTTGGCTTTGTTCACCACATCACTCTGACTTGTCTCCTCGACGTGTCCAACGACGCTCGACGACATGTCTTCGCCGTCTGTGTCGGCGATGGCCACCTCTGCCCCATCACAACCACACCAGTTTCGAGTGTGGGTACTCGATTTCCTGTCGCAGCTGAACCTTTCTCACCCCTTCACAGTGTCGGTGTCTGCCTCGCGATTGGCAGTGGGGTTCTCATCGGATCGTCTTTCGTGTTCAAGAAGAAGGGGCTGCTCAAGTCACAGCATGGACAGGCTGCTGGAGAGGGCGTGGCGTACCTGAAGTCGGTGAGTCTTGTCGTTGAGTTGGACTACTCCCCGATATTCACGCAACACAAAATAGCCCATGTGGTGGACGGGCATGATTATTATGATCGTAGGGGAATTGTGTAACTTTGCGGCGTATGCATTTGTGGAGGCCATCATCGTCGTACGTGCTTCCTCTACTGTTCGCAGCTTTCAACACTCAGGCGTTTCTCCAAGACACCTATGGGCGCTCTATCCGTCGTCATATCCTCTCTGCTATCGCACTTCATCCTCGACGAAAGACTATCTCTCTTCGGCTGGATATCCTGCGTTCAGTGTCTACTCGGCTCATCCATCCTTGCGCTCAATGGCCCCGAGGAACAAAGTGTAACGACTATCAAAGAATTCCAACATCTCTTTGTGACACCCTGGTTTCTCGCGTATGGTGGCTGCGTTATCCTTATTGCGGCGTTTCTTGCCCTATGGGTGGCACCGAGATACGGCAAGAAGAGCATGTTGCCATGTGAGTAGAGTCTTCAGGTCTTACAGTTCTCGCTAAACACGACCCTTGATCCTGTAGATATAGGGATCTGCAGCCTCATCGGTGGGCTCAGTGTCAGTTGTACCCAAGGACTTGGAGCATGTATTCTGACAAGTATACGAGGTGACAACCAGGTACGTGATCCTATGTCGGCTATGAAGTAAATTGACCGATGGAAGCTCTTTTAGTTTAAGTACTGGTTTACTTATTTTCTATTGGTATTTGTTGTCATAACGCTGTGTAGGTCTTCTGATCTCACACTGTAAATGCTCTACTCATCTCAGTGCAGTAACGGAAATATACTACCTCAATGTTGCACTCGCACTATTCAATACTGGTGAGTAACATTTCAACCCGATGTGTTTCTCGCGCTGATGATATTTTACAGCTATGGGTACGTACCCTCAATGGTACTGTTTCGAATACCAGACTCAATGACGTTTTTGATCGATAGTAACACCGACTTACTATGTGACATGTGAGTATAGACATTTCATTTCAAGTTCTCTGCGTGCTAATAGATCTTCAGTCACCTTCTGCACACTTGTCACATCTGTTGTACGTACACTACCTCTTCACGTACGTCATGCTCACGTACTCACCCGTGCGTTAGATCCTGTACAAAGGTCTCAAGGCCTCTGGGTCACAAATCGTGACCGTGGTTCTTGCATTCTTCGTGATCTGTACAGGAATATTTATCCTCCAAATGTCGAAGGTCGACCCGAGGAGACTTACTCAGGTGCGTACGGTGACCGATATGATGCACCGCATACGCTCATCTGGCAAACCACAGGTTGACGAACACACCGCACTGCTGCTTGAGGCAGCCCGCTCAGAGATCGACCCTCTCGCCGTACGCAGGGCAAGTGTTCGTCGCTCGGCAACATTACGCTCTCGCCGATCGCGGCACTCCAACGTTCGCTCTCAAATCTCATCGGATCGCGCCCCAAGCGACGTGTTCGGAGCCGCACCACAAGTCTCTCTACCTGGACACATCACTGGCGAGGATTCCTTGGAAGATTTCGATCTGGACTTCGACGATCTTGCATCCACACAGGAAATCGTTCAGAGAACGGAAGCACCGGGCATGGACTCGTTACGAGGCACGTTTGGTGCGATTGGGACGATCATCCGCGCGAAACGAAGAGCCAGGGCGCTATCTGCTGCCAGTCACGCAAGAGCTGAGTTGTCGGGACATGTGGTGCACGGACAAAGCTCGAATTCAAGATCGGAGGAGGGAGCGCGTTCGATGGCGAGAAGCGGAAGTGGGACGAGCGGACACAGACCCAGTTGGCTACCTCACGGGGCATGGAACACACCACGAGGGAGTCGGTTCCAGGCGATGGAGATACCAGACGACGCCCCTCCTGTACCTCCGCTACCGGACCTTGAGAAGGGACACGTCGAGATGCGCGAGAACGGGAATGCGACGCGACAGAGTCGAAGTAACGTCAGCAGCTTTGTCGAGTTGCCGTCGGTGTTCTTCCGCTCGAGGACCCCGTCGCCGGCGGCTCCGCGGACGTCTATGACACAGTTGGAATCGTTGAAGGAGAAACCGAGCCAGCAGACTTTGGCGTCTCAGAAACCGTTGTCGGTGATAGAATCGGAGAAGTCGCCGACGGTGGGCGAACCTGGGTCGTCTGGTAGCTCTGGGGGTGCGAACGATGAGGGGAATAGCGACGACGAGGGGTCATTCAAGTCGTTGAACGAGAAGGACATAACAGAGTACTGAGGATAAGAGGAGGGTCTGGATATCTTTATCTTTACTTCGGATATTTTATACTGTATACGACACATTTATTGGCATTGTGGATCACGAGATGTAACGACCACGTCTATATCATACAAATTCTTTTCACGAAATCCAACTCGAAGGCAGGGTGCATGCCAATGCACGCAACTGTTACTTTTGGTAAACGAGTGCTTTGTGGCGCGGCTTTTGTCGGGCCGGCATGGCAAGGGCAGTCATGGTGATTACTGTTATCCTGTGCCAGTATTCTTATGGCCACCATCAAGAACTCGGACTATTGACTCTTCATTATAGCACACTCAGTAGGGCTGGGACCCGGATTCAGAGGTCACAGAGGTACACAACGCGTTCATCACCTCGCGAGAGGACAAGATCAGCATCCACGACCTTCACGACCTCACTCTAGTTCACCGCGGCCACCATGCAATCTCTACGAACTCGCAAGCCGTCGCAGGCGAGCCGACCTAACAGACAAAAGACCCAGAAGACCTCCAAACCAGATGGCACGACCATACAGGCCCGACGGGCGACGCGAGTCGACGACAAGATCAAGAAACGGATGTCGATGCGGTATGCGGACATATCGTCCCCTACGAACATCTCTGCGCCCGCTGTGCCGAGTATTCCGCTGGGACTGAGGCCTGGGGGTGTGATTACGAGGGAGCCGGATAGTTATTTGGAGGAAGACCCGAGGGCGAGGGGGAGGAGGGAGGAGGAGTTGAAGGAGGAGCAGAGGAAGGCGGATTTGAAGATGTTGGACCAGGATAGGTTTGACCCCGATGCCTGTAAGAGTTAATATTCGATATGAGGAGAAGATGATATCTGAAGATAGAGTCCTCTAGTCTTAAAGTCAAAGATGGCAAATTCGACCGAGGCGGAGCTGCGGACGCTGCAGTCGTCTCTGCATGACTTGAAGAATAACGTCGCGACTGACTTGCAGAGAAATGTGTTCAAGAAGTGAGTGACCCCAATGTGTGAAGTGTCAGGCGTGTTACTAAGATATTACAGTTATGCTGAGTTCGTGGTGGTGTCGAAGGATATCAGCACGCTTGAGAACGAAATGCTTGAGTTCAAGGAGGCGCTATCTGAATGGAAAGGCATGCCGTCGCTACTACACATAGATGACTCTGCATCTGTGGCAGGTGAGAGAGAAAGTTTACCTCCAAGGACCCCCTCTCACCAGACTATTCTCCTGCAGAGCGTAGAAGGAACGTCAGATCGTCCATTGCGGATCTCAAAGTCCTATACGCGAACCAAATGCAGACCCTCCACACCCAGATCGAAGGTTCAAGCAAGTTTGTGCCTACGACGCCTGGAAGACATGTCATCATGGAGATGGACAACATCTCTTCGCTCAACCCTGCGACATACAAAGTCGATCATGCGATTCGGTTCATCCTGCTCGATGACGCTGTCCTTGTTGCGCGGAAACGGAAACGGAGGAATAACGCCGAGACTGACAAGTTGGTTGCTGAACGGTGCTGGCCTTTGAATGAGATGCTAGTGCTAGACACAAAGGACACGGCGAGTGAGTTTATATTGGTCTGATTATGTTTCTTTGCTCTATGCTAAGCTGAATGCGTACACTTTGTGATAGCGATGACCAACGTATTCAAGATTAGGTATAACAAAGAGACGCACGTATATCGGACAGAAGTTGCTGCAGATAAGCGCAGCCTCCTCATGCAGTTCCGAGCTGTCGCGGAGGAGCTTGCTGCCAAGAGGCGGAAGGAGCGTGAAGGAGAACACCAACGTCGCAAGAGTATGTGGGGCGGTGGCGACGTAAGTCATACCTCCACATGGGAAATTATGCTCTCGCTCACGAACCTCTTTCGTAGCGAAACTCTAACGCGTTTCCTCCTGATATGCCCCCCTTGCCCGACTTCCTCGCAGGACTGGGCGACAAATCCGACGCGAAGGAGAAGGCTGAGAGGGACGCCCGATGGATTGGAGAGTTCTCGGATGACTTGACTGTCGCTATTGCTCTGCGAAAATTCGATGAAGCGGTAGCCCTGGTGCGAGAAGGTCAGTCAATCTCTGCCAAACCAAATCTCGTACCTGACTTGTCCTTCTCAGGGGAGAGCAAGGTCTCCAGCATGCCCAACGTGTCGGCCAAGCTCACTCCGCTGAAGACCTCCTTGACTTCTGCCCTGCTGCAATCACTTGCTCTACCTTCGAACCGCAAGTCGAACGTTGTGCACCTGATCGGACTCCTCAGTCAGCTTGGGGCGGGTGCTGCGGCGCGAAGTACGTTCTTGAACTCTCGTGCAGACATGATGCGTAAACGGGTTCGGATGATTACGTTCGAGGGTGATATCGTGTCGTACATCGGCGACTTGGCCACGGTTGTGTTCACTGGTATCAAGCATACTGCGGACTGGTTCTTGGCGAGCTTCAAAGAGAACGAGGTTTCCAGTTGTGCGTTTAGTCTGTGCGTGACATTCGGTCTGTACTGATATTCTCTTGGTAGCATTCGTTCAGTGGGCCAAAATTGAAGTTGAAAAATACGCGGAGATGTTCAGGAAACAAGTCTACAGTCTGGACGTTGACCCCGAAGTCATTGACTCAGCGATTAGAGTTACGAAGATGCAAAGCAAGAAGGTTGGCCGCAATTATCTTCATCATTTAGATGACACTGTGCTAATAATGGATTGTGGTAGCTCCTTGAGGAATACGGGTTGGACTTCCGCTTCCTCCTTGATAAAGTTCTCCTAGAGAACCCAGAAGAACCGTCGAGCCCGAAACCACCCGCGTACAAACCTCACGCAAGGACTCAGAGCTATCCCGACCCAGTTCGAACACCTGCACCTACTCCAAGGTCACGGTCCCCCGCTCCCACTCTCGCTGCACCGACTCCTCTAAGAACTGTCCGTTCACCTCCTGTTCCGCCCATACCCATAGCTGCGTTGCCCGCCAACGGCCTGACATTGACACAGCCACCGATACCCTCACCAGGGAACACGCCATACCCACGAGCGGGCACTCATTCACCTGCGTCCACCAGTCGCTCGTATTCCCCTATGCCCTCGACGCCCCCTCCCATACCCGCCGCTCTGGCAAACTCCAGATCTGGTACTCCAGAAATTCCTCGAGGCCCGAGAGCACTTCCTCCTCGATCGTCGAATCGCCCTGGAAGTGGCACACCGAATAGGCCACCTCCAGTTGCGATTCCTAGACGAGAGAATATGTTTTAGTGCTGTGTACTGGATGTAATTTATTTCACTGCTGTTGGAATCTCATTTTCTCTTCTTCCGTGACGCGTATGACATCAACAACATTTACTGTGTACACGAACAGTCAAGATCTTTGAAGGAATCATGTATGCAATGCAAAGAGTATGCACGCATCCGGGAGCGCGAACACGCCGTCGAGCTGAGTCTGCGCACCTGGTCCGTGCGCACGCGCCTGCGAGTATATAAACCCCAGCGCGCCCTTCTGAACACCTTATACTTACCTTGATGGCACAGGCCCCTTCACGGACCTGGGTCTGTGGGCCGTGGGGTCCTTCCATAGCACGGCGACCTTGTCCATACAGAGGGAGCTCGCGGTTTGTATGGGCTTCGGCTCATGCACCGTCTCAATATTTTCCTGTCCTGCTTCGGCCCTCGGGCTGGGCAGGCCATTTTTTTTTTTGGCTCTTGCGATGCGCTAACCCTAACCCTAGTATAATTGCCTATTGTAGTAGTTTCTTCTCACGAATCAATGGACTTGCTCCTCAATTGCACTCGTGTTTGTGTGATTACTTGAGTAGAAGTTAGGAATGCCGTTCATGGTGTTACTGGGTGATAAGCATATTAGGAAGAGCCATACGCGACACATGAGGATGATTTGAGAAGATTCAATATACTTATGTTTATAGCGAAACAAACCCAGCAATCAAACTCTCCGCTATTTCACTCGCTCTCCACTTGAAATGCATACTCAGGCTGCGAGATGAAACTAGATACATGATCTGCGCTCAGATATACCGCAATAATATACTCAATCATACCCATATGATATTCATGCCACCCACTCCTTCACACGGACGATATCTCCTACCCGAACGACGCCATTTCCGCTCGGCACGCCGTTACACCCGAAACACGCCTTGTTCATATTGTTCGCGTCTACTCCCGAGCGAATCTTCATTATGACCTTGTACGGAACGGCGGCATCGCGAATACCAGTTTTCACGTCTACATTAGGAAGCTGCATGCACGACGTTCAGATTCACATGTGTCCCTCTGCGACAAAGCTCGTGATCACTCACCAGACATCGCGTGCACTTCGAAACTAGAGAGATGACGTTGGCCTCGTCTGGTTGGTCGTCACCAATGACGATATTTCGCCAAGCATCCTCTGCGTAGGGTACCCCTGCACCTGTGAACACGATATTGGGACGGAACCTGTCACTGGTACTTTAGTTCTGACTGTATATGAAGGATTAACTACGCTTACCGTTCAATCTCAATCTGACCATCCTTCCATCGGTCATGGTCCATACCGCCTATTCTACCTAAGGTGGCAGAGTTTCCAGTGGCAGCATCGCGAATGGCGGATCCGACAGCAGCGAGGCTCTCCTCACTCGCAACTAAGAGCGGATATCCATCCTGCGAACAGTCAGCCAACTGCAAAGCTCGCTATCGCGGAAACATATGGCCGTACCTGAAATACACTGCTTGCCTCGAGGTTAGGAAAGAGAGGGGTCGGATCACATGGACGGACTCGGGGACCTTTCATGACCAGGTGGACCTCCTTGCCCATATAGTTTGTTAGGATTTCCGACGGTGAGGGTCCTCCTGGCTCGACCGCTTGACATACGTACCCATCGATATCAGTTTGTCCGAATAAGCTGCACTTGTCTATGCTGTGAAACGTGCGAGGAGCGTTATCAGCGCATGCGGCGTCAAGACGGGTTATGGTAGGTCACTGGGATGACATACATCGGCCATTGAGAAAGTATCGCTGGCGTCGGCTGAATGGGCACGCTGAAAGACGTCGTAGCGTCGCCATTGGGAACTGTCACGGTCAGCACTCCTCCAGCAACGGAGCTATTGTCGTAATGAAGACGCGGCTCGATGAGTACCATCTAACGAAGTGGGTAAGCCGAGTTGGCGAAACCTGTCTGTGCTATTCACCTTTGCGATCTCACGCGCAGTGAGGATCTTGTTGTTCTTTGCATCGATGATGCACCACTTTCTGTCATTCTGAAAGTCAAGGTTCGTAAACCACTGGTTCGTGTAATTCTGGGTATTCAAATGTACCTACCTCGAGCCCGATCGGCGTGTATCTGGCCTCAGAGACGGACGTCCCTCGACAACTCTACTCCCGATTCAGAGTTGTAATCAGGCGGATCAGAGTCGCATCGTGCACACCTTGATCGGATGAACCAAGATCTTCGAGACTCGCACTTCGCCCATGTCGAACGGCCCTTTGACGATATTCGGCCCTGGAGTTTCAGATAGGGAAGTTTTATTCGTCGTGGCCGCAGTGGACGAGCGTGAGGCTGGAATGGACTAGATGGGCAGTATGATTGTTAGCTTGTTTTCCTACGGAAGCATTGGGAACGTCATCATCCTCACCTTGTTCCGGAAAATTAAGAAGGAGAATACGACAGCTGCCACACCTGTGGCAAGCCATACTGTGTCTGCAGAAGAGAGAACGCTGTATGATGTGGTGTCGGGCATTCTGTATTACACTGGAGTGTACTTCGTAGTTAGTATTATCTGTAAGAGCGGATTCGTCTAAATGCGCTGAGAGTACGCGATGAAGAAAAGTTTTCTGCATATTGTTCAACAACAAAACGAGCCGCGTCCAGCGACCGAACGGATGACTAGGCACTAGGGTCGGGCGGCGGGCGTGACTGTGACTCCCGCCGTCACATCTGCGACCCGACTAGACTGCTCTTTCGGAGGACGAGTGACGTCTCGAAGACGCGTTCTACCACCGAGGCTATGAGAGGAAGCAGCCAATGGCAGCTCTAGAATGCACCCAGCCGATGCTGCCATACTCTAACACCGCTCCAGGCTACACCACGCAATCGGCTCATTCCAGATTCTGGCGGCCACCAAGAGTTGGCGAAAGATAATCAGCGTGGGAATCTTGATCATGCATATATGTACGCTCCTCTGCGCCGCAAACCTTCACTATTCCCCCATCCTCAACAGCCATGTCCATCTCAAAGATCCACGCCCGCCAGGTAACTACCGTCGATCCTCTCCTCATCATGTCCACCACTGACCGAGACCCATAGATCTTCGACTCCCGTGGAAACCCCACCGTCGAGGTCGATCTCTACACTGAAAAGGGTGCGTATATGCGGTCTACTCTTCTCCTATTCGCGACAACTGACGCGTCGTTCAGGCCGCTTCCGTGCCTCCGTCCCCTCTGGTGCCTCCACTGGTGTCCACGAGGCTGTTGAGCTCCGCGACAACGACAAGACCCAATACGTTGGCAAGGGTATGTCAAATTATCGTCCACTGTTACTTCAGTTCGCTCATATCACCGCAGGTGTCCTTAAGGCCGTTGCCAATGTTAACGACATCATCGCCCCCGAGTTGGTCAAGGCTGGTTTGACCGTCACCCAACAAAAGGAGATTGATGACTTCCTCATCAAGCTCGACGGTACCCCCAACAAGGGCAAGCTCGGTGCCAACGCCATCCTCGGTGTTTCCATCGCCGTTGCTGAGGCTGGTGCTGCTGAGAAGGGAGTTCCCCTTTACCAGCACCTCGCTGACCTCGCGGGTGTCAAGCCCCCATTCGTCCTCCCCACTCCCTCCTTCAACGTTATCAACGGTGGCTCGCACGCTGGTAACAAGCTTGCCTTCCAGGAGTTCATGCTTCTCCCCACCGGTGCTACCAGCTTCACCGAGGCTATGAAGATCGGTACCGAGACCTACCACACCCTCAAGAAGGTTATTGCTGCCAAGTACGGCATCGATGGTACGCATACATTCACAATATCTTCGCTGGCGTTAATCTGATTACTCTACATCCAGCCGTCAATGTTGGTGACGAGGGAGGTTTCGCACCCAACGTCTCCGGCGCTGAGGAGTCTCTCGAGCTCCTGAGCGAGGCCATCAAGAAGGCTGGCTACGATGGTAAAATCAAGATTGCCCTCGATGTCGCCTCCTCTGAGTTCTACAAGGACGGCAAGTACGACCTTGACTTCAAGAACCCCAACTCCGACCCCACGAAGTGGATCTCCGGCAAGGAGCTCGCCGACTTGTACCTCAGCTATGTGGAGAAGTACCCCATCATCTCCATTGAGGACCCCTTCGATCAGGATGACTGGGAAGCCTGGTCACATTTCACTGCCAACTCTTCCATCCAAATTGTTGGTGATGACTTGACGGTCACGAACCCTCTTCGTATCAAGACTGCTATTGAGAAGAAGGCTTGCAATGGTCTGCTGCTCAAGGTACGTCCGCTTTAACTTTGAACCCTGTTTTCTGTGCCTAATTCAAATCTTCACAACAGGTCAACCAGATCGGCACGATCTCCGAGTCTATCCAGGCGTAAGTTATCTGATCTGTATTCGATGGAGTCATATGCTGACCGCCATTCAATCCTACAGTGCCCAGCTCTCTCAGTCCGACGGCTGGGGTGTCATGGTCTCCCACCGTAGTGGTGAGACCGAGAACACTCTCATTGCTGACCTCGTCGTCGCCCTTGGCGTCGGCCAGATCAAGACTGGTGCCCCTGCCCGCTCCGAGCGTGTTGCGAAGTACAACGCTCTCCTCCGTATCGAGTACGTATCTCGTGCATATACCGATCTTCTTTTTCTGACGACAAATCCAATGTAGGGAGGAACTTGCTGGCAAGTCGAGCTACGCTGGGGAGCAGGGCTTCTCGAGGGGTCCCAACCCCCCTCCTTTCCTCAAGAAGTAAATGTATATCATCGCGAAGCAAAACTAATGAACACCATGGAAGTGCTGTAGAGTATCAATCAACGAATTAGAATAGAATGTACAATGATAGTTCATGACCATCCATGCGTGTGTGAGACCGTGTCGGAAACCTATCGCGGGCTGCCTCGGCTGGCCCGACCAACGTTCCTGAACAACAAACAGTACTTATGACTAGATTGATGGCGGCGGCGCACGCCCGAGGTTGGCTAAGTATGATGGCGGTATTGAATCTGCGGGCGCAACAATAGCAAGAACGCCATCCACGGTCAGCTACACAATTAATGACAGAAGAAGCTACGTATCTTACCCCATCTGTATTCGCATTTCGAGCCCTTCCCTTGTAAAAAGGTTTCAAATTCATGGAGGGACGGATGATAGCAAGATGATAGTGCGCGTTACAGGCGCTTAATGAGGCCTATAGATAGACTGGAACTTGTGATCTACTCTCGTCCAGGATGTGGAACGTGTCTCTTGTCATGCCGAGTAATCTAGTGCGATATTTATCATGCCCTCGACCTCGAACAGTGATGGCAATTTTCTTCTTTTTATCTGTTAACGTCATGGTGCACGCGCCGTATATATAGGGCTTCTGCTAGGAACACGAACCCCACCCCAGCGACGTGACCGACCCCCCTGGACGTCTCCAGCATGCTCCGCTTGCTTGCTCTGCTCAACGTCCTGCCCCTCTTGCTTGTAGGTGTGTCCGCACAGAAGGCATCCACCTTTGCTGGCGCAACATCCAGCGATGTCTTCACTGCAACCGCGACGGGACCAGACACGAGCAACTTTCCGGAGCCTAGCGTAGTTGGCTATGCTGGCCCAACACCTAGTAAGTGCATATCCTTACAAGATTCGCACCAATATAATTCTCACTTCTGCACGTTTGAACAGCTGGCGACGAGCCCTTTGTTCTCCAAACGGCAATCAGTGCCCCGCAAAAGAGCGATATCTTCCCTCTGGAGCACCCGCAAGTTTTGTTGGGAAGCACTCCAAAGACGTCGGCGTCCTTCAATCCCGCTCGCTACTGGGGAAACCTCTCACCGTGGTTTTCGGTCGACTCTGCCGTTAACGGGCTTCCCGGTGCTTCCGCGCGCGCACCCAAGGGATGCAGCATCAAGCAGGTCCACATGCTTCAGCGTCACGGTGCTCGATACCCTGCATCTGGAGACCCGCCGGCCGAGTTTGCTACCTTTCTGCATGGAGTGGCGAACACGACTGGGTTTAAGGCGTCTGGCCCACTTGAGTTCTTGAACACTTGGACGTTTGAGTTGGGTGCTGAGTTGCTTACAACATTTGGGCAGCAGCAGTTGTAAGTATACAGACTGAAGTACGATTTGCGTGGTGTGAAGTCTGACACCTGTTGATGTAGATTCGAACGTGGATCTGCGTTCCGCATCCAGTACGGAAAGCTCCTTGATGGATTCACGCATACGCCCGTGTTCCGGACCACATCTGAAGGTATGTCCATAGCGCCACCAAGGCGTAGAATACTGATACTGAGATACTTCCAGCGCGTATGGTTGACTCTGCGTAAGCATAGCTCTTTTGTCAGAATTGGAATACCGTTCACCTATTCATACCTAGAATCAATTTCGCTGCAGGCTTCTTCGGAGTTCAGACATATCAGAACTCGTACCGTCTCGAGATCGAAATCGAGGAAGAGCCCTTCAACAACACATTGGCACCATGGAACAACTGCCTGCCCAACGGCGACAACTTCTACGACCTCGGTACAAAAGCTACTGAGGCCTGGATTGAGGTGTACCTCAAGAACACGGCCAAGAGGCTCCAGCCCCACATCAAAGGGGTGAACTTGACTGCGGACATTGTCTACGCTATGCAAAGTCTTTGTGCTTTCGAGACCGTATCTGTCGGAAGCTCGGAGTTCTGTGGACTGTTCACTGAGGAAGAGTGGAAAGGATATGAGTACTCTCTTGGTATGCGAAATTGTGTATGCAACGATAAACTCTACTGACTGCATGCCTGAAAGATCTCAACTTCTGGTACAGCAGTGGCCCTGGGAACCCTGTCACTGCCGCGCAGGGTATTGGCTACGTTCAAGAGCTGCTTGGACGTCTCACAAACACAACTCCTACCGCTGGGTCTAGTCTGAACTCTACCTTGGACAACAGCACTACTACATTCCCTCTGGACCAGCCAATGTGAGTAGCTTTTGCCGCTTATAGCATGCTATATCTGCTCACACTTCGATAGCTACTTTGATTTTACGCACGACACAGTCATCTCCGTTAGTAAGTACTCCAGAGACAGTCTGTAATAAACATAGCGTAGCTGACATTGCTCGACAGTTATCGCAGCTATGAACTTCACAAGCTTCAACTCCGCTGGTCCTCTTCCCCTCACTCATATCCCTGCTAACAACGTCAGTAGAAGCCCTTCGTCGGAGTGGCAAACGTTATACTGACGCTCACTTTATGCTGCTCCAGGCTTACCACGTTCAAAACATCGCCCCCTTTGCTACCCAACTGACAGGTCAAGTATTAGAATGCCCAGCATCGTCTAACAACAAGACCCTCGTCCCCTCTATCCGATGGATTCTCAACGACGCTGTCGTCCCTCTCACTGGCATTAAGCAATGCGCTTCGCACAAGAACAAGGACGGCCTCTGCCCCTTGGATTCCTTCATCGCTGGAATGAAGCAACTTGTGGCTGAAGAGGACTGGACGTACGATTGCACGGCTAACTACACCAACCCTGGTGTCCCTAACAAACTGACGAACGGTAAACCTCTTCCTCATTGAAGATCGCCGTAAAAAACGCCCATTGGGGGACGATACGACATTGAACCCTAGAAGCCATGTACTTACCCAATGTACCGAAATATCTAAGCCCTTGAATGTAGTTTTCTTGAACTGCCTATCACCGCAAGCCAATCACTTGCTATTTCTGTATAGACGCCCATAATTGACATGCAGGCATGATTTCGTCCACTGTCGCCACGCCCGCCACCACCTTTTCTTGATCTCCACTTCTCCATGTTGTCTCGCTGACCTCCACCCACTTCCCCATCTTACCCCTCTGGCTCTGCATACCCTTGCGTGAACGCGGTGAGCCTTGAGATGGCTTTGAAACGCGGCTCGTTCTCGCTCAATCCGAATATTGGACACTTCGCTGCCGCGGCAGCTTTCACTTGTGCACTCGTCCTTGGATTCTTTAGGTTCTTTATTCTCGGTGAGTATTTACTTTAACACTATAGGTCAATGCATGCTGACGGTTTGCATTGTACAGACCGCGTTGATCCGCTGCATTGTAATGCACTGTTGACTAAGGGAAGGTGGCTGGACGACAAGTTTACTAACTGGCAGCCAGATGGTGCGTGCCCTTCTACAATTCTATCCGCGTGAGCCTAACGACAGGATTTGTAGGATGTATACTGTATGAATATCAGCCAGAAGACGTCTCGACTTGCTTGGGCTCAAGACGAGTGGTTTTCATCGGGGATACTGTCACACGATTGCTCTACTTCCAGTTCGCGCATACTATCGACCCGTCATTACCTGCTGCACCATCCGAAGGCTCAAGCAGGCATTCAGACTACACATATACAGCAGCAGGTGGAATAGAGCTGTCGTTCTATTGGGCTCCGTACTTAAATACGTCGACAACCCTCAACCAGCTCCGTCCGTCTGGACCACCTGGACATCGCAAGGACCGTCCTGCTTTGCTCGTGATGGGCTCTGGCCTCTGGTATCTCCAACATGAGTCGACGTCTGGAGGACTTCCCGCTTGGGAGTCGAATATACAAACTGCTATAGAGATCGTCCAGCAAGCACATCCACCGACAGCAGATACAGTGATTGTGCTGCCGGTAGAAGACATTGTCCCCAGAAGCTACCCTCGCAGCCCGCGAGTACGATACATGGAGCGGACGTGGATGCTATGAACTCTGATCTCGCACATCGAATCCGACCAGCTTCATCCAGCGATCCTTTCGCCTTCTTTGGGCGACGACCACCTCCACCACCCGGTTCTCTGTCCCCCATGTCTCCTGATACTTCGATGTGGTTCCCCTCGGTGTTCAATACGATGCTGGATATAACCCAGACAGCGGACGGGTTGCACTACTCCGACGCAGTGGTGAAGATGCATGCGCAGATTTTGCTCAACTTAAGATGCAATGATGCATTACCGAAGGTCTCTCCGATGGATAAGACGTGTTGTAGAAGTTATCCCTGGCCCTCTCTACTTCATGCGTTGGTCATTGCTGGCTTCGTGCTATGGTGGCCCATTCTGTGGTTTCTTGCACATCGCTATAGTAAGTTCGCAAAAGTATGTGGATTTACCGGCCAACTGATTGCCCGCTTGGTTTCAGACGCGAAGACAAACGACAGTCCGCTCATTCCAAAAGATCAGATTTCCATCGCGGTCGTCAGTGCTGCTATTACCCTCATATACATCGCAGATAGAACAGGCTTTTGGCTGAAAGAGCAGAAACTGTATAATCCTTGGACGTTCGCGTTCCTCACTGCACTCAGTTTCGTCATTGGACTGTTGACTGTTAGACGCGGTGATAATGACCTTGGCTTCCTCAACAAAGATCAGGCCGATGAGTGGAAGGGTTGGATGCAACGTATGTCCATCGGTCTTGTGCAGGGCTGTCATGCTAATATCGTATCTCCACCAGTTGTGCTCCTAGTGTACAATTACGCGGGCGCATCGGAGGTCTCTGGGCTCTCCAACCTTGTCCGAGTCATTGTAGCTGCCTATCTATTTATGACTGGCTATGAACACACCATGTTTTATCTCAAAAAGGCCGATTACGGCCTCACGAGAGTCGCTCGGGTAAGCTGCATGTATATGTTGATCTCCCATCCGATACTCACCAAATTCTCACCAGGTACTCCTCAGGATCAACCTATTCACTGTGATTCTGGCCTACACCATGAATACCGACTACCAGTCGTATTACTTCCCCCCACTAGTATCCTGGTGGTATATCGTTGTGTACGCCACTATGCTTGTTGGTGCACAATTCAATGACCGGACGGCCTTCCTGGTCGTTAAGATTGTGCTTTCTTTGGTTGTGGTCACCGTGCTCACGGGGGCCGACTGGCTACTGGAGCTTGTTTTTGGATTCCTGGAACAGATATGCGGAATCCACTGGTCTTCGCGACAGTGGGCGTTCAACATCGGCCTTGATACTTTCGTGGTTTACGCCGGTATGCTCACTGCTACACTGGTCGTCAAGATTCGCGAGCTGCATTTGACGGAGCACCACTTATGGCCGCTTGCCACCAAGATTGCTGCAGGCATGTCTGCGATCGTATTGGTGTGGTTCTTCGCCTTCGAGGTCATACAAGACCAGGCGGCGTACGACGGGTGGCACCCCTTCGTCTCATTCCTCCCCATTTGCGCCTTCGTTATCCTCCGCAACGCCAACACCATCCTCCGCTCCAGTTCTTCGAAGGCATTCGCATTTATAGGCAAATGTGCCCTGGAGCTTTACGTTATTCAGTACCATTTCTGGCTGGCTGGCGATACGAAGGGCATATTGCTCGTCATTCCTGGAACGAGATGGCGGCCCTTGAACATGGTCGTCACGTCTGTCATGTTTATGTACCTGTCCCATCACGTCGCAAAGGCCACCGTGGACCTCACGAAATGGATTTGCGGCGACCAGCAAGCTGCAGCGTCCCTACCGCCACCAGTAAATGCATCGCAACCTCGCGAAGGATCGTCGAACGATCATTCAGAAGGACAGGATATAATCTTTGAGGCGAACGAGAACTTGGAGCTCCCCCCACGAAAGGACGACCAGGGCAATGTACTGCCACCGGAGCCGGACACACCTGTGCGAGCACCTCGTCGCTGGGTAGACCGCCTTGCCGAGGGATCGCGTTCGCCTCAACCCTCTCCACGCATACGACTGTGGTACGGGGAGAAACCGTGGTATGCGGGGCTAAAGGCGAGACTGTTGATAATTCTCGGGGTTATGTGGTTATTGAACGTGTTTTGGTGGTATCCTCCGAGGACGTTGTCTCATTACCTTGGGCCATAGCAGACTTTTCATATACCTCAGTATTGGACATTCATTCACGGATTACAATCATACTAGTGTATAATTCATTTTATTATTGCGTAACAACACTCTAAACTACAGCCTACTGAAGAACCTGGGAAAAGGTAGGTATGAGCATGGATTCTACTGGAGAGCATGCGGCGAAGAGATCATTTGGTTGAAGACATTATAAATTGTAGATCGTCGTAGTGCTCGAAGCACTCGGGTAATAGGGAACAATTTTTTGTAATCATATCGAGTGGCAGGACAGAATAACGTACCTAACTAAGCAAGCTACGTGCACGTTGCGATGAATCTATAGAAAGGGTCGTTAGCAAGGGCTCAATTGATAAGGAGTTTGCGAGAAGTAGAAATGTCAGAATTAGCATGGTAAGGATCATCAAGGACTGTCCTTAAGACAGTGTCAGGACTTGACTCTAGAAAAATTGCTCATCCTACGAAGTGCAAAGAAGTTATACTCACCAACACCATCAAGCTACTGAAGCACACGAGTATCCATGAACCTTTCTGCGAGAGAAAGAGATGGTCAGCGATTGGCACACAAAGTCTTGCGTGGCGTGTATGCTCGGAAATTTGGGTATATGATAACCGTTCATTAGCCCGAGAGCTTCGAAGTAGCGATTCATTGTTTCTCGTCACCGCAAGACCACAGAAAAAGCCACATACCAGGAACAGCCGCGACGAGAGGGAGGGAAGAGAGCAAGGTCCTCACGCTTCGAAATTCGCAGGATAAAACTCTTTGATGGCGCACGTGATGCAATTCATTAGGGCAGGTCTGCCTGATTTGGCAGCGGCCTTGGCGCGTGTAAGATGTGCGGCTTCCTCCTGAGCAATTTGGGCCTCGTCTAATTGCTTTCAGCTCTACAACGAACGACGATCTCGACATCACACACGACTACAACCACTCTTGCCTTGCTGAACGCGAACGCCGATGGCGGACGTCTTGAGCCACCAACCAATGCAAGTCGGCTTTCAGAAGAGACCAGTGAACCATGCCCCATCTCCTCTGGGTTTCGGGTTCGGGCTGTCTGCAGCACCGTCGGCGCCGTCATGGGCCGCGTCTTCGTCGTCCTCTACCCCTCATACACCTCTACAACCCTGGAATATGGCAGCCGTAACGAACCAGTTGCCTCAGGTACGCGTTACGAAGAGGCGGCATGAGCACGATGAAGACGAAGGGAAGCACGATGAGGCCATGGACCGTAGTCCCACGCCTGAAAGGCCTGAACGACCAAGACGCGCTGTACCGAAACGTGCACGCACGACTCCTGCAGCTGTCGGAGCTGTAAAGGACGGGAAGTCCGCGAAGGAGGGGAAATCATCAGGAGAGAACGATGTCGATGTCGGTGTATTGCTCGGTAAGTAACAACTTGGTTGTTTGGGCCTGTGTTCGGCATATCTAATGAGTGCTGTTTATAGCGAGCTTGCCTCCAGAAACGCTACTCCCATTGCTTACGTCTCTTATATCCACTTTACCGACCCTCAAACCCACCGTATTGTCTCTAATCCCGCGACCGACTCTCGCTACTGCTACCGAGGCCATCGTCAAGTCGTCAAAGAAACTACACGACGCGTATCCATATTCCACATCAGGCCTCGCTGCCAGTCCCTCGTCGTCTTTCGGGTTTGGCGCTGCAGAGTTTGGAGCTAGTCGCTCGCCAAGCACTTCGGGGCATTCGACATTCGCTTTCTCCCGTTCCCCTACTCCCTTCGGCGGATCGCCTGGGACCGACGGTCAAACGAGTGGCATGAGACAAGAATACATCATCTCCCGCCTCAGGCCACACATTCAGGACTTCGTGTCTTCCTGCTTCTCATATCTACCCTACTTCTCTTACATCGACAACAACGCGACTTCATTGGACTCCGACAAGAACCACACAGCGCCTCACGTACTGTCTCATGCGTCGGCACTTCAATCTCAGCACAAGGACAAATCACATCCATCGGAAACGTATCTCTTCCTTGAAACACTTACGGCTCAAATCCTCGCCCAGCCCGTGCTCACTCAGAACGAACTTCTGCCATCGCTTATGCCTCGTCTCACTCAAGAGTGGAAGGCTTGGGTGGAGAGAGTCGATCAAGTCGTCAACCGTGATGGCGGAATGTTTGGACAGGAAGTTGTGCGGAGCTGGGAGAGCGGCCTGGATCGATTTGCCGACACTAAGGGCGATGGTGTTGAGGCGATGCGCGCCATCAGAGATCAATGGGTATCGAAGGTGGGATGGCTTGTGGGCCGGCAGCCGATGGAGGAGTTGTAAGAGTGCTGCTGCGGTACCCTTCCTACTTTGCTCTTCAGCGGCATCGCTCTCTTCTCATTAGTCGCGTCTTTTGCTTTATTATCTTCACACATCGACCACGCTCCCTCTTACTTATCTCTCCATCCTTCTGTTTCCATATCTCCATCGACATCATTCATCATCGCATGTTTCTCGACCTCATCAATCCTCATGAAAGAAACCCGCTGCCGGGTGACTGTACGTGTACTTTCTGCACCGCATCATTTATACCATCGGATTGCATAAGTAGTAACGAATTAATGTCTTTTTATTTGCCCCTTCGCTTGTGCAGCTATAGCGTGTACAAAAGTAAGGACGATATACATCTAGAGTAGTACCTTCCCGTTATGAGTGGCTGGATGATAGGCGGCAAATCGGCGCTTGTTACAGCTTTGCCATGAAATTCGCTGACCACAGTCTACCTCCTTCGTGGTAACTTCTCAACTTATAACGACCACGTCGTGGCCAGCTCGCAACCACCACATGCATGCTCGGTCATGCGTCTCGTCGCGCAGACTACTACCAGTTCACCTCCATTCTACAAGCAGCTGCTAGTCGTGCATGGACGCGGACAAGGCCGGCTCGCCCGCGAGCACTTCACCAGACCACCTCGCAGAAGCAGAGCTTCCGTACCGGACTTGGAACATCATATGGAGGGGGAGCTCGAGAAGCAATCTGTTGAAGACCGGTAGAGCCGACAGGTGCGCGTGCGAATGGTCATATGCAGTGGGTAGAGCTAATGAGTCGTCTGACAGTAATGGCATCGTTTCGTCACCGGAGTGTTCTTCAACGTCGCGTCAGGCAGACCTCTCCGAAGAGAACTCCTTCGAGCCTCTTGATACCTATACAAGGGTAGACTATTATGGCCTTCTCGAGGACCATGGGTCAAGCTCGTCCGCCAGCATGCCGAGAAGAGACGTCACGGCGGCGCCATCGTCTCCCGCTTCGGAAGGGACGGCGAAACTCGCCCATTCAGCGAACATAGCGACGGACAGTGTGGCTGTAGACGGTATTGGGCCACGAGTAAAACATCCACCGCCAACGAAGCCGGCGCCGGACACTTTTCCTCGGTCCACTGCTCCGCTTGAGCCATTTCATGAAGATCAATGGGAGGACGAAGTAGACTATGTCCAGAGTCAGCACGCGACCACGCACAAGTTGGGCCCCTCGAACACCGCTCACGACGCTCACGGCATAGGGGACAGCGAACCGTTGCCAGCCACTTCAATACACCCTCACCAGGATAATGATGTTGGGATAGGCGAAAACAGTTCTCCCTTTCGCGAAAGCACTTCCGCCCAATCACTATACCAGGACCTCATTCAATTATCGACACATCCTCTACCGCCTTCAGCTACTAGGACAGACAGGCTCCACCAGCTACTCCGCTACCACAGCAGTCATCCCCAATCACATTCTACGTCCTCGTACAATTTTCTCATCTCTCTCGCCATCTCAATTCGCCAATTTTCCATTGCTCGAAAGTTGCTGCAGGAGATGCCTCAACGCGGTATACCTGGAGACTATGAGACAAAGAAGTTATCTGTCCGATTCTGGCTGCGACAGGGCAAGTGGACCGAGGCATGGATGCGGGAGACGGAAGGAGGAAAGCATTCGTTATCATTGTTACTATGGCTCGAATTCCTCAATGCGGCCAAGATCTTTGAGCCCCTGGTCTTACCTGCTTCTGCCGAAGAACGTCAACTGCACCGTGAGGCATGTGCAAGTGCCTTCAAGTCTCGTTCGTCTCTTTTGATGCGGTACCGTCCAACCCTTACCTCTGTGGAAGTGATCACCATCCCGCCTCGATCAATGTACTATTTTGTGCAGTGGATGCTACAGCGCAGTCAGCGCGCCGAAGCTCTGAAGTTGACGACTAGCTATTTTCAGCGACTGCCGAAGACTTTGTCACGAAGCTATCGCAGGTATTGCACGGGCATCATCAACCTGCACCTGAAAGCGGAGGCTGTGGAGGTGTCCGACCTTCGTCCCATGCTACGGAATCTTCTGGCTCTTCATCCAGACATTCGGCCTGACCCGCAAACCCTCAAGCTCGTTCTTGGTGCCGTCCATACGCGACTTGGAAATTCTCTGGTGTTGGACAGGCTCAGGCGACCGTACCAGAAAAAGTGGGGAGAGGATATCGTTGACGAGGAGATTTTGTCACTTCTTGCCGACAGGGCTCGCCGGGACCGCTATGTTCGTCAGCTGAAGAAGGTGATACGGGAGTACGAGCAGCGGCGAGAGCTATCCGCACCTCAAGCTTGGGTACCGTCTTCGGGACAATCATCGAACCCTAATCACCGCCCGCTTCACAAGGTTGTGTATTACGATCATCTTGCGGAGGAAAAACGATGGAAGTTCTATCGGGAATGCCTCCAAACGTTTGAAGTGCAAGACAAGGAGAGAAAGAAGAGGAAGAAACGCTAGAGTGGGCGGGTCCGGTATTGGCTTATACGGTGGACATCTATGTTACTGTTCTCCTAGTGATATAAAAGAGATAATATTCTGGCTTAATTGTCTCGCGGGTAGACGAGTATTCAATACCTCTATCATGAGTGAGTAGATCACAGAAGGACTTGTTGTATTGGGTTTATTTCGGCGAAAGATGCACGAGGCTATCAAACGCTTGTGGCGGGGATTTCCTCATTTGTACCAGCCCGAGCGTGCTTAACCTCTCACTTCACCTCGATTCCCCACATTCACTTACTCTCGTAGATGTTGCCCAGAGAATGGCTCCCCATCAAGGCCAGCAGTAAGCACAACGACTCACAGCAACCTCAGCCAAGTAAAGAGGGCCCTGTCGCGCAAGAGAGATCCAGCAAGGCGGACCGACGACCTTCGTTGGACCGTGCAATCACAGCGGCCGTGTCTAATCCTCATGACGCCGTATTGGCTGAGCTCCAAGGCCAACGACCAGATGTTGACACCTCAGCAAAAATAGATGCGGACAGTGCTGCAGCACTGGCTATACCTAGTGTTGGCTCGCTAGAACATCCAGGCGCAAGTCCTGGTCCTGGTGCACGTTCTGGTACTGCATCCCCGAATGCAATCCCAGAACCTATATACGATCCATTTACCGGTGGCCTGGCCTATATATTCCCGCCCTCTCAGGACCATGACTCATCGCCTTTCGAGCAGGCGAAGGACGAGTTATGGTCGCAACTCAGCCGTATCCGAGAACTTCAGAGCGAGATAGCCACCATGCATACGCAAATGGAGGGTGTTGGGGTTAGTGATGCAAGGAAACCGAAGCGAGGGCCGCAGAGAACACATTCGGACACGATTGTAGGTGATGAGTGGCCTGACCTCGCTGAGGTTGAGCACGAGCAGAATAAGGCGAGGGATGCAGAGTTCGCGAGCATGGCTCAGGCATTCGAGGGGAGGCATGCTGCTATTGGAAAGATTATGGACAAGGTGCGTGATAGGTGAAGTTGATAATTGATTCGATGCTTATAACATTGTAGCTGGATGAACTGTCTAAAACGCTCACTGCGTTCCACGCGCTGCCGACACCAGCTATGCTCTTCACATCGAGGCAGAATACCAAAGATACAGGGACCATGTACAGCAACCCGTCCCCCACCCTCAGCTCTCCTGCATCACCGTCTACCATGTCGGGATCCCCAGTTGTCCCCTCGAACGTACCGCACACTCTGCAATCTGTAATCGAACGGCTAGAAATCCCTCGAGGGGAAAGTCCAGAGCCAGCCTGAGCTATTAAACACCTCTTGTTCCGATACCAGCAAGATCACAGCCGTGGAGTCTCGAGGCACAGCAAAAGCTACACGGTCTGACAGTAGTGCAAGCACGTCTTCTCATACAAACACATCCGAGTACCAATTTAGCCACTATCGCCGATTATCAACCTCCCAGCATCCTCAAAGCAGCTCTCAACTCCTTCCTCGCCTGTTCCGCGTCTTCGTAATCCAACGCCGAGATTGCAAACTTGCAATGCTTCTGCACGCGAGCGATAACTTGCGGTGTAAGATCTTCCGGAGTCTGCGTAACCGTCGCGTCCATCGACAACACACCAGGAGGAGGTATTACTGCCGCTGGGATGTGCGATTGAGGTTGTGGCTGTGTGGGGTAAGACAGGGTGGGCAATGGTGGGGGTGGAGGTTGCACGATAGGCGGAGGTCCACTAGGGAGTGACGGAGGCGGAGGTTGCACGGGAGAGGGCACAAAGCCGGGTGGGAGTACCGGATTGGTGTCCAGCGGGGGTGCACTAGGTGTCTGTTCATGCTCGAACTGATATTGAGGGTCTGGTGGAGGGGGTGCGGAGGCAGAGGCGAACGGATCTATTTCGCCCGCAGTGGTTGACGGTGTGAGGCCCCCGGTTACTGAAGGAGTAAAGTGGACTTTCTTTACGCTAGAATTGGAGGACGAAGGGGATATTTCAGGTCGTGCGGGGACCTCCGGAGGACTGAGCCCTTGGTGTACGCCAGATGACGGAAGTATTTCTGCGTCTGTGCCCTCAAGATCTTCGCTCACCCACGCCTTGCGGGCAGTACTCTGTGACTGCGAGGGAAACTCCTCATTCCGCGTGTTAGCACCAGGAGTCGCCACTGTGCTCCATTCTCCAGGACTCACTGGTTCACCGTTGGGAGATGTAATCGGAGGAGAAGTTGGCATATCAGTTATGGGTCCAGGAGGAGAGCGGTTTATGGCGGGAGGTGTGGCAGGATGTTCCTCGAGTGCAGGGACTAGTTGTTCTTCTGGCTGAATCTCCTCGCCTGCGCCTCCCGGCGTAGGTTTGCGGCCCTCACGGAAAGCCTTTGCAATGTCGGCTGCCTTCCATTTAGCATAGCGTATCTTCTCGGGGACATTGATGGTTGGTGGCGTCGAGGTAGCTACGACGGACAAGACCTCGAGGAAGTTAGCTGCCGCAAGAAACTTCTTTGCGGTGCCCCTGATAAGGACTGCGTATGAGTTTTGGGAATTACAGTGATTTGCGTAGTGTTCACCGTGTAGCATTACCCTTGCGATCCTCATTATCCGCCATACTGAAAACGCGTAATGCAAAGTTCTCCACATAGGCACTGCTTGCTGATTCATCATCGATAGCGTCGTTTGGGCCTATATCGGCCTTCAACGCCTCCAATGTGCCAAGTAGATCGAATAAGAATGTGCGGGCGTTGGGCTCCTTTACTTTGAGTGAAATCCCAATCTGCGCTGCATGATATGCACCTAGAGTTCCACATTGTCAACGAATTGCACGCGTAGCGAATAAACGATATATTCAGAGGACCTACACCAATAAGCGATTATTGGATCGGTTGCCTTGACTTCCTCAGCTCGTTGAAGATAAGGTGTAATGGGCTTGAGCTCAGCAGGGACTGGAGGGAGATTTAGGGCTCCCATATCTATACTCAGAAAGTTTAGTGAATAGACGTGGTATAGCGAATGTCTTTGTTTTACCGCCAGATTACGTATGTGTACTTAGTGTGACTTCCGTTAAGTCCGAAGGGTCTGTAAGGGAGAGAGCAAAGTCAGTGGAATGAAGTTTACAGACAGATCACCGGCTAGTAGATGGGATGAAAAGAAACTATTCAGAGTTCCCTACCTGTTCGTAGTTGTGGGATAGTAGGTTGTCGCTCCTGTGCAAGTTCAAAACAGAACGAGTATGGCCGCAGTAGTAATATCGCAGCCTCACTGCTGCACGCGCTCAGATTTTGCCAGAGCGCGTCATGGCCGCATGCTTACATAAGAACCGGCAGACGCCACCATGTGAAAGTCTGCCTTTTTGGGAAATGTGTGGGATGCCAGTGACCACCAGGTTTTGACTGCCACCATATTCGATCATCCACCGGAGAACGCAGATCGCCCCCCGTTGGGTTCCAATTCTCCTCCAAGGCCCAGGCTCTGGAGCATAACAACTCCATTTACTCACAGCTGCCCTCATCCTTTGGCGACGCGACGATGTGACGTCACGCACCAACGGCAACGTCTCCCAATCCTCCCATTGCAGAACATATAAATACGCCGGGAGAGGTCGATGTAGATCCCCAATTTTTTCCTTCATGTACAATCGCTACAACATGACCCCTGTCCCTGAACAATTCAAGGCTGGCTACAAAATTCCCTACCAGAGGCAGTCAAAAGGCCTCGATCCTGGTCACCAGCACAAGCTCGACCCAACGCCCATAGACGACGTTACGGCCGACGGAAAGCCTTACAAAGCGTCTGGAAAGCTTGAAGGGCGAAGCGCTATTATAACCGGCGCAGACAGTGGTATTGGCAGAGCGGTCGCTGTGCTATTCGGTATGTTTGCAGCGGAAGATTTCAACCTCGAAGTTACATTAATTAACACCTTTATTCTCCGGCTAGCCTTGGAAGGCGCAGATCTCACCGTACATGGCACTCACTCTGAAGAAACAGATCTCAAGGATACTCTAGAGCTTGTCAACAAAAAGACCGGCGGGAAGCGTAAGGTCACAAGCATCGCCCTAGACCTGCGTAGCGAAGAAGAATGCAAGAAGTTGGTACAGGCTCACCTCGACTTCCACGGCG
The DNA here is from genome assembly GCA_001986395.2 of Irpex lacteus. Lineage (NCBI taxonomy): Eukaryota > Fungi > Basidiomycota > Agaricomycetes > Polyporales > Irpicaceae > Irpex > Irpex lacteus. Next base: position 31,816 of record MQVO02000052.1, on the reverse strand, counting down.
GTAAACTTGACAACCTGTATGGTTTCCACAACTTTTGGCACTGCTACAGCTAACAATCCATATAGCGTTCTTAATCATGGCACCCAGAACGCCGTCACGGATGTCACTGAGCTAGGCTCTGAACAATGGCTACGAACATTCGATACAAACATCCACTCGTTCTTCTACATCGTAAAGGCTGCCGTCCCACATCTGGAGAAGAGTCCTTACCCGACAATCGCCTTCAATGCTTCCATCAATCCCGCTATTGGTCACCCGGAGCTCCTCGATTACACAGCCACGAAGGGTGCAATCTACGGTTTCATGCGTGGGTTGAGCAACCAGCTGGTAGGAGAGAAGGGTATCCGCTGTAACGTCGTGGCGCCCGGCCCTATCTGGACGCCTCTGATGTAAGTTCGGATGTGTTAAGATTACCAGGAATACGTGGACTGACTGTAACTGTTTAGCCCGAAAACAATGACCGAGGATTCCGTGAAGACTTTCGGTCAGACTGTGCCCATGAAGCGCGCCGGTCAACCCGTTGAAGTCGCCACATGTTTCGTCTTCCTGTCCTCCGCGGATTCTAGTTACATCAGGTGAGGTTTTTTTTACCCTAAAAATAGCGACATGAACGGATCGCTGACGTGATCTCTCTCGATAGCGGCCAAGTAATTCATGTCAATGGAGGCACTGTGATCAACTAGATATAGCCGCCTAATAAGCTGTGTAGCTGCAAGTGTATCATAAATACAAACAATCATGTACGAATAGATGAGCTAGACAAATCTTGGAATTAGCCATCGTATACGCCGTCGTGCTGTGCGATCCAACTACACTCCGTTCGAGTGAACCCGATGTTCCAGCGCCGTGATCTTCTCCCTAATGGGGCTAAGTTCACGGTTGTTCGGCTCATCACCCACGCTAAGACTCCCCCTATTAATACGCAGAGGCGACCGTGGTGGCCTGGCAGGTGACTTGGGAGGTCGAGTGATAGCCTTGCGTAGAACCTCAGAATCTGACATCGTTGTTTCACCGTGCAATGTTTTCGTCATTCTAAGTGAAGTCGCGGTGATCTTGCCTGAGATTTGTGGGATGGCAGGTGGATGGGGCAGCTTGTTCGTAGGAGGCGGTTGTGCTATGCGGTTTCCCCATAAGTCTATCCCTTTAGGTGGGCCGGGTGGCTTCCGTATCATACCGATATGGCTGTGACGCATCGGTGGACCGTCAGGCTTCAAGGCATTCGAAGGAGGATAAGGAAGCTTGCGGGAAGGGCGTCGTTGTACGAAATCACTTGGACCAGAGGGACAGTCGGAAGTGGAAGACATTTCGCCGTCACTAGACGTGGTGGAGCTGCCGTTGGTGTACGCTACCCTTGGCGTGGACATGCCTTCAGACTCTGAAGCAGTAGTGTCAGATGACGAAGGTAGCACTTGCTGCTGAAGCCCACGTCGAGCTCGCTCCTGTAGCCGTGCGACCAGAAGCCTCGCATTGTTGTCCTTCCTCTGGGAGCTACGCATTCCGGACCCAATGCCTTCCATGCGGGGCGTAGTTTCTTGCGAAGGCTGCTGGATGCTTGAGGACTTCGACACCTTCCGCCCAGCTTTGCGATCACGACCAGTGCCTGGAGCACCTCCGAAATGACCCTGGGTAATCTTCGCAGACTTCAGCACGGCTTGAAGCTCCTCGTCAGAGCCCTCATCTCCATCGAGTTCTAGATTTCCTCCCGGTCCACGATCCTGAGCCAAGTACGGGAGCTCGGGAGAGGTGTCTAAATCGCCTTCGTCGTTTCCTTCTTGTGATGTTGACATTTCCGAAGAATACATGCTTGCCTCGGATGGTACTGCACATAGCGGTCCTGCAGAGAGTATGGGCGGCACAGGTTCTGCGGATCCAGTGGGCGACAAATCAGGATTCGTCACCCTCAGCTCAGCGGAATAAGACATCTGTGCGGCCAGTATTTGCGGTTCATCCTCCTCGGTCTCCTCGTCGTCTTCGAGCGTCGTGGGTAACATCGTGCGAGGCCTTGCAGTTGAACGGCTGTATGTCGAAGGAGCCCGCTCCAGGGCTGCGACGGCGGGCATCTGCGTGGACCTGATGTACGCTCCACTGTCAGACAAAAGTCCGGCACTAGGCGGCGGATCGATGGAGATGAAATTGAATATTCGAATGGGGAGGGTAACAAATATGTCGGAGGCCAGAGAACCTGCGCTCAATGTTACGCGAATCGAATATTCGACCTCTAGTAGACGTGTGCGAGTGACAGACAAAGCGTCAGGCTTTTAGGGAGTAGCCGGAAAACAAGTGGGTTTTAGAGTCGGGAAGATGCAGATGATGGGAATGGCACTTACCGGTAGCATGATGAAATGAGAGAACTCGAGTTCTTGGCCGGGGGAGATGCCCGTCCACCAGCCTTTAGCGCTAGCGTGTCGTTTCGCAACGCCTGCACCCATCTCCAGACAGGTCTCACCGACAACCTTGTGTAGTGTGGTCGTTTGACAGGAGTCGGGGTCCCTGTCACCGGTCGCGTCGAGTGCGAGTTGCGGTCGAAATACAGTTGTGGTTCGAACTAGTGTCAGCAATAAACTCCTGATTGTCTTCTTTGACCTGTTGGTGACATGCACGGATACAGGACACCGAGAGCCTGCTGGCCAGTGTAGGCGATGCAGCTGGGCATTCAACTTGACTTTTGCGGATGAATTGCCGATCAATGACATACTCTTGTTCGTGGTAGCCTGAATGGGACGAGGGGCGGGCTGCAGGATGACGCCGGGGTTTAACAGAGGCCAAACTTCGCAATCACGGTAGAAATGTGCCAGCGAACGTTTTACTGTGTCGGAGTCCTTGACTCTGATTGATCTAGCAAAACAAAGTGACAGGCGTGTCGTTAGCGCGGAGGCTCTAGAAAATGGTAGGTAAAAATACGTACACCATCGCAATGTAGCGAATGATTGTCGCTGAGCCTATAGTAAGCATGCCCTTCGGATTTCCATATGACCCATCTGGGGGTAGATGAAGCGCGAATGGTAGTACATGGACGCCTTCCACGCCTTGAGCGAAGCCGTCTTCGTCGGTAGGAGAACAATAAACGTTTTGCGCCGCATCCGTGACGGAAGATAGGGGGGCTGCGCACTGATAAAATATGTGTCGTTCATCTCCGTCAGCTATCATTTCGTAACCAACGATACGTATTTTCCCTTCCGATAGCAAAACTGGCGATTGTTTCTTCGACCTCTTGCGGACCCGGATCTTGATGTGCCCTCGTACATAGCCACCCTGAACACAGACGTTACTTTCCAGCACTATATCAACTTCAACGCGAGCGCGAGATTTGGCCTGTTCGAGAGCGACACCGTATTTTTCGCCAGCCTTTGTGCTCTTAGAGTTCCGACCAGGACCGGGCAGAATAACAGCGCCAGATTTGAGACGCGCATTAGAATCGCCTAGGAGAAACTTGAGGTCCGCCCCTCCTCCTCCAAGATGGGAGGCACCGAGGCTGAGCAGAGTCACATCACGCGGTAGCGCTCCTAGAGATCCCCGCAATTGGTTCCCTTCGCTGATCGAATGGCGGCGAGGCATGGTGCATCCTCCAGGCGTTAGAGGATCCAACCCTATCCGGCTTCCCTCTCGCACGCTCCCCTCCCCGGGATCAAAAGAGACCATGGAATTTCCAAGTTCTGCACCCTCAAGGCCATGCATACTTCTTGTCGACCGCATTCTTGAAGATGTCATCGTCCCAGAACGCGATGGAGGAGGTACAGCGGCTCTCGCTTGAGTAGCCAGTAGGGCAGGGACAGTGGTCTTCGGTCGTTGCTTAGGAGGTGCCCGTGGCCCCGTGAGAGTACGCGTCGGTCTTTGGCGCGGGTCTACATGAGAAGGGATTCCAGGAGCGCCATGGAATACAGGGTGCGTCTGAGGAAGCCCTTCGCGCGCTTGAAGATCGATACCAAGACCTGTCGAGCTTGCAGACAATGACATGGGAGCAATGGTCGTTGTTCAATCCTTGCGTAACGTGGTAGAGATATCGTGCATCGCGGCTGACCATTGGAGAAGCCTCTAACGTATTGTTTCCTTGTATCTATTCCGATCGTGATTGTCAGCCTCACGCATACTACTGCCACACTGATTGAAATGCAGACCAACGTACGGTTTCTCAGCATGACCAACCACCCCCGGTGGGTTTTAGATGCATACGTATCATCTAAGCTGGAGTCACTTTGCGGCAGACAGTGCCTGTCAGCTCTACACAATCCAAATGTCGAGCAAAGACACTACTAACTTCAAGTTCGAAGCTTGCACAATAAGCTGCCAAGGCAGTTATTCCGATATGCCAGTACCTCGTAGCGATAGGCATGCAACAGACTGCATCAAGTCGATAATCGGACGTTGTACGGGTTGCAGCCTGATTCGCTCATGGTCCCGTGCTTAAGTGAGAATAAAGTGATAATAAGCATTCACGGTGGCTGCGAATTCGAACGTCGTCACGGATAAGCGCCAAGCGCCGGCATTTACCGATGGTGGTACTACTGGCACCACTGGTCAAACTGGAAACACGGGCGTGAAGAAGCAAACTGAACTTTGATTCGTATAGGAACTAACAGCAAATCATACAAATAGGAATGTCCGAAAGTAGAATACTGGTCGGTTCTGGTCATATTAAGCATGTACATAGGTCGAAAGGAAGCCTAAGTATAAGTATACACTAGCGTTTTTAGTAAGTTAGAAGCAATCAAGCGCAGCCGCTGAATCCTGATAGACTGTTGTTACATGTGGTGTTGTGTATTGTAACGGTGTCCTGAGACGTTCGTTAATCATGCCTACGCCGTAGTAGACGGCCCGGTGCCTTGTTGCCCCCGAGAGCGTCATCGACCCCGTCGTCCACAGCGTCCACTTGCGCGTCCCGCAAAGATCCAGTTGTACTGCTGACAGATGGCAGGAGCAGCCCCATCATTTACCAGTGCCCTAATTCGACTTTGCTTCTGTCAAAGCCCAACTCTAGCCACCTCTCGACTCCGGCGACGGGCTCTGCCGCAGCTCCAAGACCGAGGAACCCAACGCGGTCGTACACTTTTGCCGCAGCAGGATTGTTGTGTGCAACGTACAGGCACACGGTCTCTTTGGTCTTCAACAACCTAACATAGAGTCAAACAGAGGTGGTCAGTTTATGCCAGGCATAGAGCAGTACCGATAAGTCCACGCACTGCTTTGTCACTTTGCGGACCAGGCGCTCCGCGCACCCTTTGCCCCTCCATGCAGGGTTGGTATACACTTTGGTGATAGTGGCCATATGGCTGGTTGCTCGTGTAACCGCGACTATTGACGCGATCTCTGGAGGTTGATTGTGGTAACGAATCTCGTGTACCCATAGCTGACGGTTCTGGATCATGTACGATGCTTCACGGATCGCGTCTTTCATTGAAAGACCAAAAGGAGGCTATGACCGACAATTAGCGTTTGACGATCGACTATGCCCTCTCTACAAAGACTTACCGACTCATAAGCGAAGTTGTAGCAGAGCTGGGCCACAGATAATGTGTCATCTTCGCATGCCTGACGAAGTTCATATTGCATCCCTGCAAGAAGCGACTTCGACCGTGGACGGAAAGATGATTTCGTACAGTAGGAAATCTTCGCAGCATAATATTCAGGGTCTTCATTAACTGCCAGTCCGACACCGGTGATATCGGTCCAGATGGACGAGAAGACGCGAGCGATGCTCTCAGGGGCGAAAACAGAGAAAACGCGCTTCTTAGGCACGCTGCGAAGGAGGGCGGTTGCTAGGGATGTCAAGCGTTCAATGACGTCTTCGGATGCTTGTTCTTCGAGCCTGAAGGTGGTGAAGATGAAGATAGGGTAATTTCCCAGATGATTAGAGGTGCAGCTGAGGATGAAGTCGATGGTCGGAGGAGCGGTGGGAAAGACAGAGGTGCAAGTTATCCAAACGTCCAGGGAGCGGGCATCAGCGCATGCTCGAGACTTCGACTGCTCTGCATGAGGGAGCATAACGTTGGCATTGCAAGCATTGGCTCTCCACGTAGCCCATACACGGTCTGGGAGATCGAGGGGGAGGTATAGGTCTGGATTTCGTACGTGCGTAGGACGGAAGGCATGTTGAAGGATTAAATGTACAAGTGGAAGGTGTACTGGCAGAGCAAGGGAGAGCTAGTCGCCATTTTTCAAACCTCTCTCTTATATATATATACTTCGTGCACAAGCGGTTTAGTCGGGATAGCCAACGCTGAGAGCGGGCGCACAGTGACTCACCGGCAATATTTCGTTGCTGGAATACTAGTATCCAACAATGGGATGTCATCTCCAGTTTACAGCAAGACAATGCATCTGCACAGCCAGTTATGATCGGATACGTGAGTGGTAGGCGTTAAGGGATACTCACTGATATATATGCCTTATGCAAATTGTCGGACGGAGCTACGACAATTCCGTCAATACTATACCGCCGACTTAAGCGACATATTTGTGTCATTTGAGGGAAACGCCTCCTGTCAAACTGGGATATGTCAATAGTTGTCCAAACGGTATATATTTTGAGATGAGTACTCCCCTCGTCATCTGTCCGTGGCTCACCATCTCCGATTCAAAAATGTGGGAGGACGCGGTCCCGAATGCAGAACACACAAGTAAAGCCAATCATACCTTCGCGCCATTGTACTGAGACCGCCTGACGGATGTTGTCTACGACACCCACATTTCGCGCGGCGTGGTATGCCGTATAGAGGAGTTAGTAGTCCGGCACAGCTCTTCTTTTGATATCGACAACATCATGATTGCTCGACCTCTATAGAATGACGTTCACCTCTGATCTGGTGTCGAAACTTCGGCCAACGGAGCTGCGAGGAACTGTGCAGCTCACAGCGCTGGCATGGCTGGCTCAACAGTCATACATCACAATCGCTTTGTAAGACTGAGACATGGTGACCAAGCATTTTCCTTTTTACATGCGCTGATTCCGCTCTTCGAAGACTTGAGAACCAGACGTTGCAGTTGCCGGTGAGAGAGGCAAGATACGGTGTTGCACAAGTGAGCAGCATTGTTTGCGTAGGACTGCCCTGGCCGTGGTGGCCGTGGAGGAGTTTATCAGTATTTGTCATGCCTCCCTATTTGGGGTTATAGCTCGATATTGTGGCGTCAACGTAGTATCATCTGCTCCGCCATGTCAGACAAAGTCGTTCGCTCGCATACGAATACATCAAACAGGGCGAAGGTAAAAGATGCATATGAACGCAAAGTTGTGTACAAGAGCGTTCTAGACAATCCATTCACGGTACAATGGTACGTGTGATCATGCTCCGATCAACACGTATGTCGGACTGTTCATTTGGGTTAGGCCAAGGGTTCCCACCAACCTTCAAAATGCTATCATATCTCAGACAGTTGCTGTGCTTGAAGGGGTAGCCGCATATCATACCCAACAGGCAAGAAGAAGCAAGCGAAAGTCTGCTCAGGAGCACGAGCGACGAAAGAGGAGAAAAACGGCGGGCGCTGCCTTTGAGGATGAGGAGGCTGGAAATGGTTCATTTACAGGCGATCCTCCGACAGCGGAGGAGGGGATTGTCATTTCCAACGAAGTCAACCTTTCAGCATCTGCTCCACAGTCCGTGGATGTGCCGGATATCCTGCAACACGTTACTTTCGGAATCAACGAAGTTACGAAAAAGCTTGAAGCTCTTGCAAACACGTTGCGTCAGACTAGATTGAAGGTTTCTTCCGAGACCGACGTCGACTTTGACTCTGCTCAGAAGCCTAGATCGCAACTGGTGCTCGTCTGTACTGGTGACATCAACCCACCAATCCTTGTCGGCCATCTTCCTGGTTTGGTGGCTGCATGTAACTCCGTGCGGCTCAAGCCAGAAGGAGGCTCCACTTGGTTAGTGCCCCTACCGGCTGGTGCGGAGCAAACTCTGTCTATCGCGGCAGGTTTGCGACGAGTCTCGGTGCTCTTGTTGGATGTGAGTCGCCGATCAGCTTGTGTCCTCTTTGTGCTAACATGTTCTCAAGTCCGCTGCTCCCCAATTTGAGGTTTTACAGCAATTTCTAGGTCCAATCACACCCTTGCGCGCGTCATGGCTTGTCCCTACCAACAGTGATCTCCCGCACGCGCTGGTTCCTACTCATATCAAGCAACTGAAAACCACTGCGCCTAAAGATATGAAAGCTGCGAAAGAGATAAGGGCAAAACGGCGGGCAGAGGCTAAGGATCGCAAGAAAGAGAAAATCACGTCTCAATCAGGGAAATTGTAGGGTATACCATCCTCCAAGGGTCTCTGTTCGCGTGTTGCTCCGGCGTTCAGACATAATGTGGTATGTGGAATTCCACCTCATCATCAAATGTACATCCTGATAAGGACAGATAGTTATATTTATCTTGAGCACGTATACTGCCGTGAGTGCATCGTGGCTGGGCGGTACTTCCATCCCGAGGCCTTCTCAGTACGGTCAAATTGCTTGGCAATTGTTTAAGCTTCTTCACGGAGTTACCAGTACCCCAGAAGTGCCACCGCCGCGATCGTATAACGACGAATCTGTGGCCTAATTCGCTTGCGCCGCCATGTCGATTCATTGACGTGGGATATTAGAACGAGGTATCTAGTTTGATAATTGCGAGGCCGGTCACGAGGATAGAGTGTCGGCAACAAACCGCACGAGTGCTCGGTTCTACCTGTACCCGAGGGTGTGCTGTGTTTTGTGCATATGGTGTACATATACAAATCTGTGTGGACAACTTATGAACACGAATGCTACCTGCTTGAACGGTCTACTGTTAGCGATGTTGCATTGACTAAAAAAGCGTGGGATCATGACCTATAGTCGCAATGAGCTGTGCCTGAATATGGACATACGTATACACATCGTACAATTGAACTTCAGGCACGTTGATGCCGACAACTGGACATGCCAGTGGTTAACCGAAAGTCCAACAAGTTGAATATTGAATGGAAGTCTGAATTTGAAATCTGGCTACTAGACATCCTAGACGCGGAGACCTTCCAGCAAGCATTCTATCTCTTGAACGCTATTATACGCAGAAGGACATCTCGGAGTGCAGCAACCCCTAGGCAAGTTCTACAGTAAGTCGTATTTGCACCGTCGGTCGTAGCCTGGGACGGAAGCACCAGTAACCGGCGCGTCTTGCTTCGTAGGCAATGTTGTCACGGTGAGCTCATGCTGGCACCTTCCGATTCTCTGGCAGTGTTTGTAGACGCTTGGAGACTATTACAATTTACCAGCTCACTTTCTCATATCTGCAGCTATGTTCATTGCAGTTATAGGCACTCGATTGGCCGGCAAAGATACAGTGAAGGATTATCTCGTCAAAGACAAGGGCTTTACCTATGTGGGAACCCTTCAACGAGTGAGTATATGTGATCGGCAATTCCATCTCTGACAAGCCATATTTTCCAGCATGTCGGCACGCAGCCTTATGATGACGCCTCATCATTGCAGTCTGAGAGTGTGGCTGACCAATCAGATGTCCTTCAATCAAGGTCCTCTCGCGGGTACAAGACCCAGTCGTTTCTTGTGATGAACACTCCAATATCAACCACATTCCCGCGCCAATCCTTCGTTTCTGATTCTAGTCTTTCCATAATTCCGGAACGAGAGATGATATTCGACAACCAGACTCAACTTCTTGACTATGTTACGCGGAACTGGAGAGAAGATTTCGTAACAACAGAGTTAACCACGCGCGCGGCCCTCGAAACTTTCCGTACCCGACCATTCTTCATGGTGCTCAGTGTCGATGCGCCTATTCTCACACGTTACAGACGGAGTGTTAGGTACGATTTCATTGTCGTTCTGCCTGTCATTCTAGATATTCATTCCGCTCTAGCTCCGGGCAGCAGTACGGCAGTCTCACGCTCGAAGATTTCGTACAAGAACATGACAGTCATTTCTACGGAACCCAGTTTGCAAACAGTCCTAAAGGGGTGACATCCCTTCGAAATCTGCACGCCCTAGTCGACATTCACATCAACAACGCCTTTGACAATAAAGAGGATCTGTATGATCATCTAGAAGAAATAAATGTGACAAACGGAGAACGTCTGCGTCCGGGATGGGACGCATATTTCATGCGTCTGGCAGATCTGGCATCATTACGGTCTAATTGCATGAAACGACGGGTCGGAGCAATTCTTGTACGCAACAAGCGGATACTCGCAACGGGGTGAGATGCAGGTGTGCATATTGGTCTCTTTCTTTCTCACACTCAGTGCATTGTATAAAACAGATACAACGGCACTCCTCGTGGGCTTACCAACTGTAATGAAGGCGGTTGCACCCGATGCAACACCGCAAGCGAAACATCAGATGAGTGTGTCTGCCTGCATGCCGAGGAAAACGCTCTCCTGGAAGCTGGCCGTGAGCGTGTTGGAGATGGTTCGGCCTTGTACTGTAATACGTGCGTCACTTCTTTATGTCGACAACATCTATCAATCGGACGTGACGAATTTTTGCAGTTGCCCATGTCTAAAATGCACCATCAAGATCATACAAACCGGTGTAAAAGAGGTGGTGTATAACTTGAGCTACAAAGTGTGCGTACATTTCTCCATTACATTAACGCATACGACACTGTGCTGATTTGATGTTCAGAGATGATGCTTCTGCTGCGCTATTCGCAGAGGCAGGTGTCGTTCTGCGTCGATATGCGTCTCCGTCGGAACCTTGACATACAACTTGAATATCAGAAAAACCCACAAGCATACTTACTGCGGTGTCACGTACCATATGCGACCTGGAAAACGGAGCCGTAAACATCATTGTATACTTCGTTGCCATCTAAATCGTCTGCAAAATTTCGTCTGCGTTTGCATCGATCGACCACCGTGGATTGTGCAGGAATGGCCATGCATCGATCTTTCCCTGGGTCGCAGATAAAGCGAACCAAACTGCATCCGGATTGTTCGAGCGTAAAGCACGATACAGTTCCCTCGCTTGGCTTTGAAGCTCCTCATGCGCGTGGCCATGTAGAAATCTCCGGAAGGCAAGTATCACTTCCCACGTCTTGGTGTCCTTTGCCTGCACACCTATAGCCGCAGACGTCATGGTACCGATCATAGCCTTGTAGAGTCTGTGAGAAACCGTATACGCAGACTCCGTGCCTACCGTGCCTGGGCCTCTGCGTGCCAGTGCACTAGTCGAGTCCGCGGCTTCTAGCTTCTTGAGTAGAGTTTGGAAGCGGGGCCAGACGTCGTTCCAGATCCGCTGATGCATGAAATCACCAACCCGATCCGCGAGAACCTCAACGAGCGAGACAGCAGCCGCAACTACGAAAGGTTCTGGGTCTCCTACTCGATTGAGAATGAACGGCCAAGCCTGGTGTATTGACGGAAGAAGCGCAGATTCTGGTAGAACGGGTACGGAGGTTGTAAGCACGTTAAGTATACGAGCGCGGATGAGGGGGGAACCATGCGTGAGGAAGTAAAGCGAGCGTGAGACGATTTGTCTAGTCAGTGACTGCGTTGGTGTGGGTGGTACCTCAGGAGCAGGATCTTCAACTCGATCAGCATGCTGACCGTCCTCTTCTTCCCCAAAACCCCAGCCTCTGTGAGGCACCTCATGATACTTGAACCTGGGTACTCCTTCCTCATCTGTCTGCTTGTCGTGCCGGTGTTCAAACCATTCGAAGAAGGAGATGAACCGCTCGTCGTCGATTTGACGAGTATGACGCGACTGGTCAGCGAGCTTGGGTGCGGCATGATTTTGTTCGTCTGCTCCAACCACTAAAACGACCTCCAGCAATACCGCAATGAGGCCGTCCACGAGCACTTCATACCCGTGAAATTCGTCCAGCCTGTCGAAGCATTCCTCTACAATGTCACCGGCCTTCTGCACGACGTCTCGACCTACAAGGCGTGTAAGAACGACCAGAACACGTGGCGCATCGATGTCGAGCCATCTTCGATTAAGCCTTCGAGAAACAGCATCCAGAGCGTAGTCAAAGTTTGATAACAGGAGGTTTGCCGGAGAGGCGTAAGATGTGGAATGTGTGATATAGTGCAGCGTAGAGAGAGCAGTGGACGACAGATGTGCTGAGTCTGAGACCAGCGAGTGTAGGATTGGATAGAGAACGTCGAGTAGAAGAGGAGCATAACGGGCTTGTAGTATGCCTGCGCAAATTGCGAGGACTTGCAATGCCAACGCTTTGCGTAGAGTGGGACTGGGAGCTGGTGGGAGAGGAGTGTTGTTGACATAAGGTTTGGGGTCGCCAATATCTAGAGGAGAGCGAATGGTAATGAGCCCCTTCGTATGCTCGACGACAACATCCTCTTGAGGATCCAGCAGAGCCTGTTCGGTTGATGAAGCCGGTTCCTGAAGCTCGTCCAAAGAGGTCTCATTCTCGTCCCAAATCTCTGGCAGAGTCTTTGCGATACCACGTACAAACTTCTCTAGCTTCTTCTTCCGTTGATAAATCGGCGTATCCAGCGAGGAGGCATCCAGCGAGACATGGCCAATCCCTTCCAGCAGCCTGCATGCACACCAGAGCCCGGCAATCGCCCGACCGTCCTGCCTATTCTTGCCGATATTGAGGAACCATTCCGCAGCGTACAGGCCATCTTCTCCAGAGGCCCCACCCATGGCGCGTAACATTCTTTCGAGTGCATCTTGAGTTGCTCGAGAGGTGAGAGTGTGTAAAGTGATTTCGGGGAAGGGGATGCTCTGCACAGTTTCGCCGTTGCTCTCGAGCATGAGTTGTGACGCGGGAGCAGAGGTGTTCATGACGTGAGGGGGAGAGAATATTAAGACGGAGAGCAGACTCCACCCCCATCGCTCGATACCTCCGTTCGGGCCCAGTAGTCTCCCAATCTCGCGGCCTACGACATGTAAGCGGCGATCGGCGTCATGGTTAGCTTCGGAGGCCAACGAGCAGATAGCTTCAACTATATTAGCGCTATGTTCTACTCTTGCGTCAGAGTGAGAGGGCAACAATCGAGGAAGAGCTGTGAGATGTTCTTTTGATATTTGTAATAGAACTTGGGTAAGCGGATAACTAGGAGATGTAGCTGGATCCAGCAGATCGAGAAGAGATGTCTTCGCATGTGAAGAAACGTTCGCGTAATCGGAATGGGTGAGTGATAGAAGCCACGAGAGAAGCAGCGGTTGGCTCTGTGGTAGAGTTAACGGTGTCGAGTCAAGTATGGCGGTAGCGAGTGAGCACAACGCAAGTAGCGCTGACGATGTAGGGTGGTTGACCAACGGTTTAAGAGATATGAGAGCCATATGTATCTGGGATGAAGTACCGCGTAGCCAGCTCTTCGTTCTGGGTGTTGTGTAGGGGGCGGAGCGAGTGGGTTCCGGGTCCTCCGAGGACTGCGTCTCCAATTCCACGAGATCTTCCAAAGTGTCTATTGACACAACAGCTCCTTCCTTGACGCATATTACGTCGCCGATACCGCGGATGATTACTTCCTGTAGTACCTTTAAGGCAGCTGCGACGATGTCTCCATTGGCCCAAGTCTTGGTACTACCTACTGCTAACGCGACCTTGCACATGGAGCTGACAATACCAGGAAGAAGCGACGTCACCACATCATCAGCCAGGTAGTGGGTCGTGATGACCTGCAACACTTTGGTGGAAGTACGAGCAAGTGGCAAATGTGATGAGTGGCAACTGCCGAGAAGCGAGTCCACTGTCTGCCCGATGATGGGGACAAATCTTGCGGTTCTGCTATGCGCCTGGAATGTAACAAAAGTCGTTATTGAACGTAGTGCAGATGCTTGAGCTCCCAGTGGATTCTCATCCGGAAGCCGCTGTCGTAGGAGTGTCCAAAGGCACTGTGCAGCAGCTTCTTTCGTTTCGTCGGCCCTGTCTTTCCCCTTTCCTTTATTTTCTATTCCGCCTATAATTGCACCACAGAGCATAGATACTTGCTCCCAGGTCTGAGTCTCCATGTCCCACCACCAGTCATCGCAAAGAATAGTGAGAACGTCTAGGAGCTTTTCAAGAAGCTGGTCCGGAATTGCCGACCCTTGATTCCGTCTGAGAATCGTCGAGATGGGGAAGAAAACATAGGATATGAGAGCCGGTTTCAGAATGCGGCCATTTGACTTGGCGTCTTGTAACATGACGAGAACGCTTGAGAGCAAGGCAGAGACTTCGGGAATGGATGATGGTGTAAGGACGGCATTTCCAAGGAGAGGAACACATAGTGCTTTAAGCTACAGGTTGCAAGTATGTTGGATCAAAATGAGTTCGTCTGAAGTTAATGATCGATTACCTTTTGGAACAGCTCCCTATCTTCTTCGGTTCGAGCTGCCATGATTGCCTATGGCGTGCAGTCAGTGCTTCACGAGTATGGGCCTGCCGCGGCGACGCGTTGCTAAGATAGCAAGATGTCATCAGTGACACATGTGTTGTTATACCTTAAAATACTTGCTTTTCCTAATGTTCAAAGAGATGGTAGTGGTCCGAGGACATGAAAGGCTAAGAAAGACGGAGAAATGCAGGTTCAAGTGACGCGAACCTTCGATCGTAGATTGTCTCGCAGTCTCTGATCCGTGATCCCTGCATTCTGATCCGTTGTCTGCCTAAAGTGGAAAGTGAGCACTTTGTGGCGCCGGAAAATTGTGCGCGTCCCGATTCTCATTTGACCGCGGGAGATTTGCAGCCGATTGCCTGAACTCACTCACACCGACTAGCCCAGTCGCGGTGATTTGACGATGCGGTTTCTCTTCCACGTCCACCTTTCTCCTTTCGACATATGACTTATTTTGCTTAGAGGATCTCTTTTTACTGGGTTTTAATTCGCGCATGCTTCACTAAGGACGCAAGATGTCTCCCCGCATTTTGCTTGTCGATTCGTATGACTCCTTCACGTACAAGTAAGTGAACGCCCCCAGTCTTTCTCCCTGGTGCAACCAGGAGTCTCATACATATATACAGCCTTGCAGCACTATGTCGTAAAGCCATCCCTGGCTGCGCGGTCCACATCATCAAGAACGACGCCGTGCCTTTCACCACACTTTCCAAACTACTCCCTCATTTCTCCGCGGTCATAGTCGGTCCAGGACCCGGTTCGCCCGACAACGACACAGACATTGGTGTGGTTCGGAACATCTGGAAACTTCCTTCTTCGTCTCTCCTTCCCGTATTCGGTGTCTGCCTCGGTCTACAGAGCCTCGTGCTAGAGTTCGGAGGAACTCTCAAACGGCTAAAGGTCGTTAAGCACGGGCAAATATCCCTCATCCTACACGACAACACCGGCATCTACAAGAACGTTGGAGACGTTCACGCCGTACGATATCACTCGCTACACGTCGCCCTCAACGGCGATGAACCGTTACAAGCATTGGCATGGGCGGACGATGGAGAGGAGGAAAATGGGAAAGTATTAATGGCCGTAAAGCACATATCGAAGCCATTTTGGGCCGTGCAGTATCACCCAGAGTCTGTAAGAACAGAAGGAGGCGGAGAGGAAGTTGTAAGGAATTGGTGGAGATTGGCCGACTTATGGAGTGCCGTTAACGGGCGGGAGGTCAAGCCCTGGACAGCGGCAGTGGAGGCGGTTATTGGCCCCGCCTGGCCGCACGTACACCCTGCTTTAACATCCTCTGGAGCTTCGACACCTACCTGCGAACCCATTCACGTCTCAACGCGTGTCTTAGAGGGTCTAGATCTTGGCATACCAGTAGTCTGCGAGTTGCTGGGGGTCAAGAAGGATTCACAGGATTTCGTAATGCTGGAATCCGCCGCTCAACCGGGCAGATTTACTATCATCGGATGTCTGCGCCCTACCAGTCCGAGGATCACGTATAGGCGAGGTGATGCCAGAGTTCTCCTCACCTCTGGCGCCGAGGAGGTCTGGACGGACGTTGAAGAAGACATTTGGACCTGGCTATCTGACTACATGCACGGCAAGAAGGCAATCGGTGGCGAGGACAGTATCCCGTTCTGGGGTGGCCTCGTCGGATTCGTCAGCTACGAACTCGGCGTACAATCGCTCTCTCCCTCTTTAAGCCGGGAAAAGGAGCGCAGTGGCATACACCACGATGTAAACCTTTCCTTCGTCGAACGAAGCATCGTGATAGATTCTGTGACAGGCAAGATTTTCGTACAATCTATACTCCGTGACGACGAAGCCTGGCTAGGCGACATGCAGAAGCAGTTACACGCGCTTGCTACCACGCCTTCAACACGGGACCGACCTGTGCGTGTCGCTTCGAAGCGACGTCGCACAATGGAGTCCTCGATCTCTCCTACTGTTATTCTTCCGGACCGTGAAGACTATATCGACCGTATAAAGCGTGCTCAGGAGTTCTTGTACTCCGGAGATTCGTACGAGCTATGCTTGACCGCACCGACCCGCGTCCGCGTACCTTCCGCTTCGGACTACGACGCTAATGGTTCCTCATCCTGGGATTTGTATCAAACGCTTCGTCAGCGTAATCCGGCACCTCATTCCGCATACCTGCGCCTACACCCTACAACCATGGTGTGCTCTTCGCCTGAACGTTTCCTTTCTTTCTCGCGGCCTCCGCACGGTGTGTGTCAACTACGTCCTATCAAGGGCACCGTTCGCAAAGGTCCAGGCATCACGCGCGCCGTGGCCGAAGAGGCCCTGATCGGTAGCGTGAAGGAGGTCGCTGAAAATCTCATGATCGTCGATTTGATCAGACACGATCTGCACAGCGTTGTAGGGGACGACGTCGATGTAAAGCAGTTCTGTGCTGTCGAAGAATACGAGACGGTGTGGCAACTCGTGAGCGTCATCGAAGGGCGTCTTCCTAGGGACGCTGAGCTGGATAGTGGAAGCAATCTGGGATGGGAGGTTCTCAGGCACAGTTTGCCTCCGGGTGAGTTTGTATTACCTGACGTCTGATTACTGTGTTGGATGGATATGATATTGACCGGTCGCCGTGCATGGTCATAGGCAGCATGACGGGTGCCCCCAAGAAACGCAGCGTGGAGATCCTACATGGCCTCGAAGATCAGGATCGGAGCGTATATTCCGGTGTGTTTGGCTACTGGTGCGTCGGTGGTGGAAGCGATTGGTCAGTGACCATCCGAAGTTGCTTCAAGTACGAACCAAGACCCGAGTCCGAGGGACAGGGTGGGCGGGAGTGGACTGAATGGACCCTGGGAGCTGGGGGCGCGATCACCGCCCTCTCCGATCCAGAGTCTGAGTGGGAAGAGATGCTGGCCAAGGTCGAGAGCGTGCTGCCGGCATTCCATGTTGGAAAGCGCGTCAGCGAGAGCCGTTGAGTGCCAGTTCTCAGTTATCTTACGCCCTTGCTACTCATCTAGCAAGACCTACGTCTAATTGTATGCTATCTGCTACTCATCTAGCGCTTTCGACTCAATGTCATAATTCAGCAGTTAATTAGCCTTTGGCCGTGCTGTGCGAACCTAGGAACAAGTAAGAAGTGAAGAAGTGATCATAGATGGCCTGGGAGGATGAAATGTTGAAGGCGGTCCCGAGCATTACAACTTCTGACAGATCTGAGATTTAAGCACTCAGGCGCCCATTAACTTCGAACGTGCATGCAGGCGCGACCAACCACAGCGCGGCATGGCCTCAACGTGCGCTGCAGTAGGGAACAGGAGAGGAACAGCAGGAGATTACGGGAAGGTATGTGTGCCTGGCGAGTTTAATCAGACTTCTGCTAACGCGCAGGTGATGAACAGGAAGCGCATTCGGAGGGGGTCGAGGTATATCTCTCTCCCTTCGCCTCTGCCAACCAGCACCATGAACAGCGACCCAAGAACACAGAGTAACATCTTGTCTCCACCTCCGTTGTTAGTTTACCGCACACTAAACTCTACGTAAATATGCTGACGTATGATGTCCAGGTACCAAGAGTACTCTCCAGAATTAGACACTGGCTTTGACGCAGTGCACTTCTACGGTCGCAACACCCCCTCAGACGGCAGCATGTACTCAAACACCAGCATTCCTACAACTACCAGCGGAAGGAGACCCTCAGACGCAAGCCACTTCGCCCCCTCCGCCTTTCGCGATAGACGTTTTTCCGATGCCAGCAATGTCCTCCCTCTTCCTATCGAAATCGACCACAGACAACGCAGTTCGTCGGGTAGCTCAGGTTCCTACCATTCAAACGACAGGAGAGGGCAACGAGAGCAGTATCCGGATCTATACGTGGCGGCTGGTCTTCCTACTCCACCAGGATCATCCATTCATTCTGCAAATCGTTCACCGAATGGAAACTTAATTCACCGCCTTGAACAAATGTCAATTACGGAGCAGGACGATCCAGCTGTGATTCACGCACTCTATCCATCCACTCACTCACCTCTATCGGCACCTCATTCCACCAGGAACTTCTCCAATCCCCATTCACCTCTACTCGCCCCTCGCCCTATCCGCCAACAGTCGTTTCAGCAATTGCAGGTTCCATGCACATGTACGTTCTACGAACTGGAGAACGCCACTATGGTTCTCTGTCCTCCGGGGGAAGTAGAGAATCAGACCCCGCTGTACACGTTCCATGTCTCTCCCAGCTGCTTCCAGCCCATGTCGTTCATCACTACGATTAAACGAGGTGGACCAGGTTCAAAGCAGCTGATCGCCCGCTTTGAGTATGTGAACAATCCTAACGGCTGCGCCGCCACCATCTCGCTGACAAGTGCTGTATATTAGAATGGGCATGTCGCGGGACCCGCCAACGCTCTTGATGGACAACATACCCTACCAACTCCATGATGTATTCTTCGAATTCCGAAAAGTCAAGTCCAAGCTCAAGGTAAGCAACTCTCACTGGTCGTGACACTATACTTGCGACCTGCAGGTCTTACTAACCCTCGCGTAAGCAGGACCGCTGGCGGTGGGTTCGCGGGCAATACAATCTTCACTGGTACTATTCCAGCGATTTTGAGGCCGTCGTAAGTGTTTGTCCAATCTTTCTCCCTAAAATGAAAACACTCATGGCCCCTCTCAATTGCTTAGTGCCACCATGACAGTGATCAGGCCAAAACGCCGCTGGCCACGCTTATCTCAGCAGCGGGAGCATATACGCCGGGAACATTACCACCGTCTGGGCAGCCTATGACAAGGCTGATGGTGATGACACCAAATCAAGCACTGTTGGATGAGATCGTGGTCTCTGCTCTACTAGTAGAGCGTAAACGGCTGACGCCGATCGATGGGAACCAGAACAAAGACCTCTTCAACTGAGTTCCGTTCTCCCTCGTCCGTCCGTGCAAACTGTCTGATTATGTTTCTCAGTGGGTATAACAATATCAATTTTCTGCCGCATCATCTTCGCACTCTACCGTCACACTCTTTTGATGCATGCCGCGAAGGCTTGTATTCGCTTTTCGTGCCTTGACTCAATGTCCCACATCTCATCGTCTACCCCATGTATCTTCTATCTGCTCTCTTTATTCTGTCTATTTAACACGCCCCTTCGCATATCTGTCCCTGCAATTATCAATCACTTACTCATAGCTGCGACTCGGCCTCTGGCTCGCTGGTATTCGCTATCTTGTAGCTCAACGTGTGTGGAATTTTTGGGCTTGGTAATATTAGAAACAATCTGTTGTACAAGCGATGTTTATTATATGATACACATTATATGTACTGCTCAATCTGTCGCCTGTATATACTCGATGGATATGGATTCGAGCGTACGAAGCTTGGTGCAGCCACTTCGAGCCGGCGTTTATCTGTCCTTCCACCTTTCGACGTACCACGACAAACTGGATAAGTGCACCGTCACTCACTCGATTGGTCTGAATTTTGAAGATATTCAGGCGATTTGGCATGATATCCTACTAGATGGCACACTCAGAACAATTCTATTATCAGGCTTTCCCATTTAAATACTCTCACACGAGCCAAAACACACTGTCACGTTTTGAAAGTTCATGGCCAGCTTCCGAAACTCATGATTATGATGACACTTCGGCCACCGGCTGGTATCTGCGCTTTTCCGCCACAAACGATGGGTGAACGGTTCAGATCCGTGAACCGTGGCACAATTGTTGAACGGCCGCGCACGTTCGTCCCCTTCATCCCAGTGAGTACACCCAGCACCCACGGACGCAGACTAGAGTTACTGAACCTTCACATTTAGATTGACATGTTGGTGTTTGTACAGATGTAAAGGTTACAATCGCCACCATCTTTCAATTGTCTAGCTGGGTTCATGGATATCAGTCGTCGCAGCATATATAACCTGATAGATGGAACACCCTTTCGGGCTGCGCTGACGGGGTAACTACTTGAAATCAAACATTGACTACGCATTTTCCTTCTTCTCTCTTAGAAGCCGATCAAGAAGCTGCGAGCCTGGGGGTATTATAAGAAGGCTATGGTCTCACAAACACTCTGGGCATCGTGAAGTGCAGGCTCATACGAATGAGTTAGGAAGGTGAGCTTCTGTAGCTTTACCGCAGGCTAACAAAGCTTACTTGATGAGCAGCTTCGTACAGATCGAATCAGCCCTCGAAATTCGTCGCCACTATCTTTTGACCAACGCAAAGCATTGTCTGACCTCTGACTTCGAGCATGATGTTATCCTCCAAATCATCTCTAGGTGCGCTGTCAACAAGCAACAGCGCGAACTCAGATATCTCGTACATGTCCGTATCCGAAGCAGCTGCGAGGTCTCACCAAGAGTCGCATGGCGGTTCTTCCACCGCTTCCACCAATTTCGACTTCACATCGGAAATCATACCAGTCAGAACTCACAACCTCTACCAATACTCGCACGCCAGCTCCTCTACACCGTCAACAAACACATTTGGTGTGCCCAAGTTCCTTCCTCCATCTTCACTCACATCCGAGAATTCGCCACACGGCCCCCTATCACAACTACTACCCCCACCATCAGAGAGGTTGAACCTCCCCGTCCCAGGCACATGTATATTCAAACCAACAGGGAATGGCACGATGGCGTTATACCCACCAAGGAAGGCTGCGCTCCAGACGCCACTATATATCATCAGCGTCAGCCCGAATTGTTTCGTACCGACGTCGTTCGTGACGACAGTGGAAAGTGGGAGGACGGAGAGGCTTGTTGCTACTTTCGAGTGAGTAGTTCGATTACGTGGAGATCGAGTAAGCTAATTGTGTTGTGTTCTACCTAGGATGGGCCCCTCCCGAGACCCACCAACCCTGTTCACCGACAATACGGCCTATCAGCTCGACGACGTTTTGAAACCTTTTCGAGTTGTTAGGAGCCTTGCACCAGTGAGCGCATTTGATCGGATTTTCCTTGCCAAATCCATACTGACATCAGGACGTGTTCGCAGGACCGATGGAACTGGGAACGAGGCCGCTTCCAGCTTCATTGGCAGTACGATAACCCGTACAAAGCAAGCGTGTGTACAAAGTTTCAACCTCTTTCCAACTTGCAGGCGACTGTCTGACTTCTGAATTTCCCATTGTCGACTCTATAGTGCTATCAATCCCACGATCCTACGCACACAATCATAGCCGTTCTCACTTCCGCCGCTGCTGCGTACGCCCAGGTTGGCTTGTTCGCAGCCCCAATTACCAGAGAAGGAAGACGCAATAGCACTTTAAGCAACAATACTTCGAGCTCTGGTGGCGGTGCCGTCACTCTGAACGGTCCACCCACGACGCAGTTATGGGTTCTGACATCTGATGAGGCGCTGTTGGACGAGATTGTCGTGTCGGCCCTGGTTGTTGAGAGAAAGAGGCTGATGCCGAAGACTGGGTGGCCACAGTGACTGCGAGTGTAGGTGAGAAAGGTGGAACTTGCACGGATCTTAGTAGGTTATCCTAATTTATGATGCTATGCGAGTGTTTTTTGGATTATTCTCGTGTTATAGGCCTTACGCTAACGGCGTCTGTAATTTATGGACACCCTATGTCGCTAATCTGTGTACATACGTAATATGCACAGATTAGTTCTTGGAGGGTTCAGCCTGGAATCACACGTATTATTCGATATACCCCTATGTACGTCCCATGCGTAGAGCCATTATCAGTACAATATATTCCATTATCCAAGAATTCAACACATTTGAACCAGATGACCAGATGACATACAGAAGTCCAGAAATTAAATGCGGTTCCAGCGGCCGGCCAGCAGAAGGAACTCATCAACTTACGCCATGAGCGCAATATGTTTAAGCTCACTATGATTCACGGTGCATAAGTCAACTCCTGACGATGCCTTGCAAGATAATTCAGGACGTACTTTTGCACCTGATGGCCAACTTTCATCGGCTCGTAGATGGTCTGCACCTCAGGACGCACAGACTGCACGCTGATAGCTTGTGCTCGGGCCTGCAAAGAAGGGATGGGCGCGAGGTCGTAATCTGAGGACAGATGCCAGAAGAACGTAGAGGAAATGCGGATGAGAGGTCGGTTTAGAGCTTTACGTCTCTCGATTGCCTGTGAACGTTAACTTGAGGGACATGTCGTAGTGTATGGATACGTCAAAACTGACCTCGAGAGTTGCTTTGTTCACTACAACTTCGTGGAAACCCGCCTTGATGAGACCTCCGCTGAGATGTTCCAGCTGTTTACCCGCCTGCACGAGCAAATAACGACCTTCCGTTGGGAACCTTACAGGGATACGCTTTCCAGTGTTGCGAGCCCAGATGTTCAACCCCGGATACCGTGAACGTCCATGGATAGTAAGGAAGTTTAGATCGGTGTGGAATCCCGCAAGGATGGTGTCCTCCTTTCCATACTTGACCAGGTCAGAGGCAGTGGGTGCCAACAAATGAGGGCTGGGCAAGATATCAGGAGAGCCGTTCAAATAGATAGTCAAGAATATATTCAGCATACCCATATTGGCCTGCCTCCTTGAAAGCCCCTTGAGGCAGCCCCAGTCCGAGGGCCGCCATCTCACCGAGATTCTCAACGCTGTTACGAGCATGTTATGCGCATGAGATATGCAAAAATATCGAATAACTCACGCATTTCTCATTGACTGGCCCCATTTTTCCATGATTGGTGTCCATCTGTCATGAATGCTTGGAGCCTGCGGAACGACGTTCGGAGCGTTGAGACCAGGGAACTGCGTCTCGTACGGAGGCTTGTCGCTCATTTTCCAAAAGAACCTGCATTTTGGATCCGGACTGTGTGCCGTTATGTCGAGTGGTCGCTCTGAGGGCTCCAAGCGTGCAATTACGTCCAAACAGGGTTCGTCCACTGCGCACTTGGGCTTTTCGGTGTTTTCCAGAGTGACACCCACCTGGCAAGATAGGTAACTATGAGACGAGATTAATGAACAGTCAGATAACACGCACTTGATATCCAAGCTCCGGTCGCTCGTCTTTCTTGAGCTCCTCCCCTGGGAGAGCAAAGTAGTCCTCCATAAGATCAAGGAAGACGTTGTTGTCCTCCTCGGAGACGCGAGAGTCGTGCAGAAGCAATGCACCATAGGTGATCAGTGCTTCGGCTGCCTAGATATCAGAGTATTCAGATAAAAAACACATCTTTACTTTGTTTCCGCGGTTATGGACAGCCAGCTTGTTTACCTTCTTACATTCTGCGGCTACGGCAGGCGATTCAGCGGGCTGTGTGAGGAAAACGTCGAGGTCAACGATGGGGAGGACGACGTCTGTCATGTCTGCCAAGTCGTGATGGATGTTCAAGAGAGAGAAAGGACACGGTTAACATTCTGGATTGCGATTACAAAATAGAGTGTGACTGTCGAAGCCACATGGATGCTCTTCAAGTGGCTTCGAGCGGCGTGTGATCCATATCTATGCATATCAGCGCTAACTTCCACGTGGATGAGATCAGATCGATCTTGCCGGGCCACGATGGCAGGGCGAGGCACTGTGTGGATAAGCGCTAGCTTCAAGCTATACTACAACTTCCATCCTCACCCGCCACTACAAGATTCTTTACCTCTAACCACCACCATCGTCGTTGCCAACTACACTTATACAACATCTACAACATGATCTCGGTGCGTGCATCCTCGCGAACAGTCCTCCCAATACAAATGGCCTTTCTCACATCGATCTGTCCGGACCTCGCAGCTCTGGAGTATGAAGAAGAAGGAGGATGCGGCTGCGAAGAAGAAGCCAAAGACAAGTGCAGCCCAGATTCGTGTGCAAAAGGGTATGTCTTTTGCATTTGCGCAGCACATTATATGGCCTAATAACACGCATACACAGATCTTACAGAGCTTGACCTTCCGTCGACCATGAAGACATATTTCCCCGATCCTCAGAATCTTCTCAGCTTCACACTTACGATCACTCCAGACGAAGGTATGTACATCTCGTCTTGCTCTCGTTTTCAACGACCGACTGAGTCATACATGTTGCGCTTCGGCAGGCATGTACAAGGACGGCACTTACAACTTCTCGTTCGAGATCAACAACAACTATCCGCATGAGCCTCCAAAAGTCAAGTGCACACAAGTTGTTCGTACTATTGACTCTGTTAACGCGTAATACACGTCTAACGCCACATATTTACTAGATTTACCACCCTAACCTGGATCTTGATGGCAATGTTTGCCTGAACATCCTCCGAGAAGACTGGAAGCCCGTACTGAACCTGAACGCAGTCATGACTGGTCTACAGTACCTCTTCCTCGAGCCAAACGCCGATGATCCCCTTAACAAGGGTTAGTTGCGCTTCACCTATCCTGCAACTTCCTACGTAGACTAACACAAATACTCACTCGCGCAGAGGCTGCGGAAGAGATGCGCCGGGACCGAGACCAGTTCCTACGAAACGTCCGATCCACGATGCGCGGGGGCTCTCTCAAAGGCAAACGCTACGACAACGTGCTTGCCTCGGCTCAATAAATGTCACACCCTCCACCGTGCCACCTGATACCCACCTTTCACAATCTCGCTAGGGCTTCATGGACGCTGCATCATCTAGAAGGCCATGTAGAGACTGGGTAGACGTATGTTGTATCAGCATCTTCCTCCTCACCTCATCCCACTGGTATCATGCTCGTGTTGAGTATATACCACTCCCGTATCCTAATCTTCACGCGCAATCTCCATGTAATTTTCCTGGTCGATCTTTGAATGCTATCGTTGTTGTTGTTTGTCTGTGCCAGAATGAATCCATTCTTGATACCACAGCCACAGGAGTCAGAGGTACTTGTTCGGGTGCCAAGAGCTTTGCCGACAGCCGTGGGAATATGATAGACGCAGGAAACTTTCAGTAGCCTTCAAGAAGTTCAAGTTGATCGAGCGCTGTGGCTACTTCACTTAAGGTCTCCCTCTGCAGTGTTTAATCTCTGATTCACAACTCTGTTCTGAATTCACTGCGCAAGATATTAACCGGTATCTAAACGTCATATACCTGCGCAACACACCCCCTACACGAGTCCAACGGTGGTTCCGCACCAGATACTGCGAAAATGAGCTCGTCCGCCAGCACCTCCAAACTCACCAAGAAGCAAAAGAAGGCTCTCGCCTTTCGCGAACGTCAAGGAAAAGGCAAGGGCAAGGCTTCCGCACTAGGAGGCGAAGAGGAAGAAGATAACGATGTGCCTATCATGGAGGACCAGGATATTGCTGAGGCTCAAGTGGAGGCTGGTATTATGGAAAGCGAGGAGGGTAGTAAGAAAGGAAGTGGACGGGTGGAGAAGGTGGTGGATGGGGGGAAGAAGAAGAGGAAGCGGGAGGACGTGGATGAGGATAAGGATAAGGCGAAGGGCAAGGGAGAGCAGAAGGGAGAGAAGGGAGTCAAGACGAAGAAGAAAAGAAAGGTTGAGGGTGGTGGGGGTGTTGGTGCCGATGACGAGGGTGATGGTGACGGAGGAGAGGCCGAATCCAAGTCAAACCAGAAAGGGAAGGCTCAGAGGTTTATTCTGTTTGTCGGTACGTTATGCAATACTCCTCTGTGTCCCGTTCGCGCTCATTCATTTGCTGCAGGCAATCTAAAATACACCACAACGAAAGAGACGATACGCGAGCACTTTGCCAAGGCTTGCTGTGCGTAGACCACTCTCATAGTATCCTTTGACATTTATTGACATCTCATTTCAGCTACACCCCCAGAAGTCCGCCTCATGACACCGAAACCTCAGCCGGGAAGAACAGTAGCCAAGTCAAAAGGCTGCGCGTTTCTCGAGTTCACGTCAAAACCCCCTCTGCAAGAGGCCCTCAAACTACACCACTCGACGATAGAAGGCAGGCAGATAAACGTGGAACTCACTGCTGGAGGAGGAGGCAAGAGTGAAGTTAGGTTGGCGAAGGTGAAGGAGCGCAATAAAGAGTTGCATGAGCAAAGAGTGAGTTCATCTGCGCTTCTTCGCGAATTTGGTTTTGACGAAGTATTCGACGCACAGAAAAAGAAGCTAGAGAAACAGAAGAAAACGCTGGATGTCGAGGCGGAAGTACGAGACTTGGAACGACCGCAGCGATACTCTGCTACTTCAGGAGTGGATCAAGCACCAGCAGCGAAGCGAACATGGTCGATACCGGACGAGAAAGAGGCTGAGACGAGGACGAGAGGGAAGAAGAAGTCAAAGAGACCTGCGAAACCGTTTGGTACGGGTGTGAACGCCATACCTGTTGGCTGATTGCTTTGCCATTTCCTCGCTGGGTTGTCTTCCGGGTATCTGTAATCATATTACTCATCTATGCCATACCGTATATAAGTCCGTGAGCCTATGGAAGAAGAGTACGCTCGCATATGATGAGAACACCCGTCTCGTACCTCACGAAACTAGGATGAAGATAAGGAACTATAATGCCGTCAGTTACAGCAGGGAAACCATTCGTATGACGACTCACGAAAACAATCAGTACACCGAACACCTTCAGCATGAGCCACCGGTTACTCGAGATGCTCGCGTAGTACTTGAGCAATTCCCGCTGCGCGCCGCTGACGTTGCTTGCGATGTCCACCGTATCTGCGTCTATTCGCTGAACAGTTTCCCGCTGCTCTGCGACCATCTGAGCCAGTTGTGTGAATATCTGACCAAGCTCCGCTATAGTTGACTCGATGGATTCGATGGCTGTTGAACGTGACTGAATATACGAGTCCTGCGAGAGCTATTAATGACTGTGAAAGGGGTTAACGGACATGACGACTCATACCTGCTGCTCGACCAACTGCATCTGCATGAAGGCGTCTCCATTTGGGTTCGCCGTACCTTCTTCCGCAGCCCCCAAGTCCAATGCGAGTATATCTCCATTTGCTGGTGTTGAAGCACGGCTCTTGCCCTTGGGGTCGAACCTCGGCGCTTGTAGTGAACCGTCGCCCATGGGATCCTTACGTTGGGTATTTCCGAATAGAATGGAGTCTGGGAGTATGTGTCAGGTTCTTGCTATTATTAGACGGTGTTCTTTTCTTATGCTCACTTGACGAGGAAGGGTTGGCCGCTGCGGACGTCGAGTGCATGAACTGTTCTGTGCGGTCTTTCGACTCCTTCATGTTCTGCAAGGACTTTAGGGCACAGGCAGTGAAAGGCATTCGGACAGGAAACACACCTGCGTTCGGATCTCGAGTACATCTTTGAAGGTCATACTGGTATCCGCAAGCTTGCTCTGAAGAAGCATCACGACGTTGTGGTTGTGTTCGTCTATGAGCTTGCTCTCCGTGGTCTTCGAAGTATTATGTGCACTGCGGTTTTTGACATATGACTGCAAGGATGCTATCTGCTTGTTTACGCTTGCGATGTCCTGCTTGATGATGTAGGTTAGTTCCTACCAACGTCCGGCATGAGTGATTCGGTGTCGCAGTCAACAAGACGTGAGCAAGGGGCATACGCTGATCTCCACCGGGCGATCATCGAAGAGGGTCTTTCGCTTTGCCACTGCATGATATAAGCAAGTGCCTCTACGCCACAGAAACGAGACTACTCACATTGAGCGAGCTTGCCCAGCTTTATACCCGTGCTGCTGATATCCTTGGCAATAGCGTTCGCCATCCTAGTGAACTCTGACTTCCCATCTCCCTCCTTTCCCTGCGACTGTAGTAGACGTTGCTTTGCTTCTGACCCGCGTGGTGGCAATGACGACCTATTTCGAATGGACTCTACACAGGCCCGGAACTCGTTGGTGCGATCCTGGACTGGCATTACGGCGATGCTGAGAATGTTGAATGGCGAATTACAAGAATAGCAAGAAGTTTCCGAGGGTACAGAGAAAGAATGTGAGTGCTTGCAAAGCGAAGTAGAATAACGAAGATGAAGAGCGGAGAGGGTGTAAAGCAGAGGCTGCGATGAGCGGTTGCGCGCTGTTCGCTGTCGTGGAGGCGGCCGAAGAGGCGGAGCACCACGTGGCTGCAGCCCCTGGGCGCTAAATGTATTTACGGGGCCATGACAGCACGCATATGACAAGGTTGGGGTAGAACTTCATACTTAAAGGTACAATCCTCCAGTTCAGTGCCTCAAGTCGTTACCTTCTAACCACCATCGTGTTCTCGGCATAGGAATATTGAAATCGGAAACTGCACAGTCTGGCCCCCACATTTTGGCCACGCACAGTTCGTGCACTGACGCACTCCCGAAGGACACACCTGCTGTCCTACTTCTGCCGCACACCACGTGTTGCTCTGATACCCCAGTGTCGCTTTGGAGGTCCCCAAGCCAACTTTAATTCCTCTGCCTCCATCCGCGATCGTCTCGTCAAGCCAGCCATGTTCGAAATGCCTCCCCCGTCTCCTAGGACGGCCAGTGACAAGTCCAAAGTGTTGATCTTTGGTGCTGGAAACTTTGGGAGCTGCCTTGCGGATCACCTTGGGGACTCCTTGCACGAAGTGTTTATGTGGTCTCGGGATGAGTCCATTGTCAAACATTTCAATCTGCATCGCAAGAACCCACAGTTTTTGAAAGACCATGTCTTTCCTGATTGTGTTCAAGCGGTTGGCCCCGAGTTCCCGTCATCTCAAATGGTGCAGAGCATGGATGTGTTGTTGTTCGCTATTCCAACACAAGGCGTCAGGTGCGCTTCTCCATTCACTCGAGTCACCGCGACAGAAGCTGATTTTACGAGATGCCCTTCACAAGAGAGACGCTTACATCCTTGAAGCCGACTTTGAATCTTGAAAAGCTCCCGTTAATGATTTTCGTCAATAAGGGTATTGAGATCGGTACACAGGCCCTCACGCTTGACATTATTGCAGACACATGCGGGCCTGAGGTGGCGAAAGTCTCCACGTTCATAGTAAGTCTTCTCGGTTCACATCTATGTGAAGGACGTGATATACGTCAACCAGTCAGGACCATCATTCGCCAGTGAAAGTGAGTGAGCGCTGTTATCGATTGGATCATTGTCCTCAATGTATATAGTCGTCAAGCGACAGCCTACTTCGGTGTCAGTGGTGTCGCTGTCAGAAGCACACGCTCAGAGAGCGTCGGACGTATTCCATCAGCCATGGTTCCGGTGGTGAGAGACTCAGTTCATGATTACTCCTTTCATTCGCCGATTGGCAGAACCTTAGCTATGTGGGTGGTGATCCCATTGGTGTCGAACTGGCCGGGGCGTTGAAGAACGTGTACGCTATCGCAACTGGCATCGCAGATGGACTGGGTTTCGAAAATAACACTCGAGCTAGTACGCCTCTGTTTCTGATTCGCTCATTATTGACGCGTTATTGACGTATGGTTTACGAAGTGTTGATTACGCGAGGACTGGCCGAGATGACAAGGATAGGTACAGCGTACGGAGCTTCACCACTCACCTTCCTATCGCTCGCTGGTGTGGGAGATCTGTTCCTGACCTGTAGCTCGTCAACGAGTCGAAACTACACAGTGGGCCACCGCCTTGGCAAGGGGGAAAAGCTTGATTACATCATCGAAACACTTGGGAGTGTTGCCGAAGGTGTCACGACTTCCAAAGGCTTGCAAGAGGTGCTGGATGGGCTGGGTATCAACGCGCCGATAGCCAATGCGGTATGTGCAATCTTTTATTCGCTGGTGTGAGGTCGCTAATTTACATGTGATTACCGGCAGGTTTATGATGTTTTGCACGGAGGTATGTGTAGCCATGCAGATGCTTCGCGGACTGATTGCTGATTATTTGCCGGAAAATCGCAGGCCAGGAAGTAGAAAAGCGGGCACGAGAGCTATTGGCATGGCCGCCTGTGAAGGAGCTAGATCTACCGTCGGTGGGGAAACCAGCTCGCCAGCTGCTGGAGAAGCTTGGGCTTTTCTGCGTGAGAGTGTTCGTTAGCGTGTTTAGTCAGCCTATGTATCGTAGCAAAGGGCAAAAATTAATAGCAATCAGGGATGCGGGAGAGAGCGGAAGGCTGGCGCTGTGAATGGCAGGCAGTGCGAACTCGTCGCCTGCCATATCCGGCAGATCAATCATCTCGATCTCATCTGACGGTCGGTTCATCGGCGGATGAGCGTGTTAGCGCCCAATTCCGCCCGAAAATTTCGTGGCGGGCCTTGGCTGGTGTCCGAGCGGTAATTTCGTGCAGACAGCTCAACCTCCTCCTGACCTTCCTCTCCTCCTCCTTTCGTCCAAAACTCCGCAAGGTGCTTAGCTCTCGGGACTTGCTTTGTCGCACTCTCAGGCTCACATCGACTCTTTTGCTTCCAGTTCTCGCTGTCTGAATCCCAATGGTGTCTGCTCTCTGGAAAGCTAGCTCAGATGGCGACCTCGACAAGCTCAACGAGCTCCTGAACGAATCCTCGCCCGCGGATTTGGAGGTTCAAGGTACGCAGCATCAAACCACTCACAGCACATCGTCACCCGGTCCTCACATCTCCTGCATCGGATTCGGTCATGGACAGATCACGCTGGCAGCACACCCTCATTGAAGCGGTGAAGAACGCCACGTAGAGGTCGTGCGGGCGTTGATAGAAAAAGGTCGGCATCCATCTGTTACTATCAGTGTGCTTCTCTTGATTTTTACTAGTCCTGAGCTAATGACACGCGTGGTTTGCTTCAGGCGCTGATCCTACCCATCCCTCGAGCCACGGCCCCCCAGAGCAGCACACCTCAGACCCCGCCATTCTCGAGATTCTCTCAGCCGCGAGAAACAAAATAGTGCCCCACGGAGTACCATCGGAGCCAGGCTACACGCATGAACTCAATGGTGACATGGCTAAGGAATATTACCCTCCTCCCCCTGGACCGTACTACCCCTGGAATGCCCTTGCCGCCCCCACCCATGCTGCCAGAGGGAGGTCTCGCATACTATCCCCCACCTCCCCCTCACTTTGTCGACCACAATGGTGCTGGCGGCTTTGGTCAACTCCCTCCGCCTGAGATCGCCCGTATGATTCCATGCAGATACTACCCTGCCTGTCGGTTTGGTACCTCATGTATCTTCGCTCACCCGCAAGCACCGTACATACAAGGGCCCCTTCCCCCGCCGGCTCAGTACCCCTCACTTTGATCCCATGTCGCCAGGTCATCCTTACCCGCCCTACTATCCAGTCCACTCACCCTCATTTCATCCCCCGACCAACGGCGCCCCGTGAGCGCTGTGTCTCCCACACTCTCTCTCCTACAGTCCCCGCCTCAAGGCGGCCCTCCTCAGGTCATACATGGTCACTCACCTTCTGATGTGTCCGGTCCCATACCACCACCCTTCAGTGGTGCACCTCCACCTATCCCGTATGGCCTGCCACCGCAGTATGGACACCCGGTTCCGGTCCCTATTCCTGCACACTCACCCATCTCAGGACCTCATTCCCTCAACAAGCGATATATCCGCCCACATCGCCAAGCACGATCGTACCAGGACCATCGCAATATACCATCCCGCCCGTTGCCTATCCACATCAGGTGTATTACCCAATGGCAACCATCATGACCCTGCCACGTCGCCCAAATCACCGACGATACATCCGCAATCGGATATGTATGCACCTCCACACAGGGAGTCTTACCATAATCGTCGAGGAAGCGCCCGCAGATCGTCATTCGGTCTCAGTCGAAAGCCTCCCTGCTTGTTCTTCCCAACTGGAAGATGCAAGAACGGGTAAGTTCATATCC
>MQVO02000193.1:0-15360 GCA_001986395.2 Irpex lacteus | reverse complement strand
GACGGAGTGGAGGTCCCCCATGGGCCCCCCACCGAACTCATGGACGGCATGAGGGTGGACGCCGACGCTAACGCATCGCTGAGGAGCATGACAGAGGAGCGAGGACAGCGAGCTGCCCATGAGGGTCACGGGACAAGCTCGTCCCAGACCCAGCTTACCATCTCGTTGTGTCACGATAAGTGGCAGTATCAACGGTTTGAAAGGGGTGATACTGCTCGACAGCGGATCGAGCATTAACGCAATAAGCCCCGCGTTTGCTACTGTGGCAAACATAAGCGGGTTCCCGCTGGAGAAACCGATAGGACTCCAGCTGGGTGCGTAGGAAGCCGATCAAAGATCAACTACGGCACCGAGCAATCACTCACCGTAGGGAACTCGAAGTTCCCCGTATACTTCGATGTGGTAAACATCGACCACTACGACATGGTTCTGGGAATCCCGTTCATGAAAATGAACAAAGTTACGATGGACTTCGAGAAAGGGACCATCCGCTTCGGCACTACCCCAGTACCTTCGCTAGGGGGGGAGGAGGAGCCAAAGAAGATGACAAGAAGGGGATTGAAGGGCAAACAAAAGGAGACTCGAGCGACAAGTTCGAAGGAATGACTAGAGGATCCAGGGGAGAGATCTCCTGGAGCCCCCGAATCATCAAACTCCCTACACGTCCATCCCCCATCTCTACAGCTCAATAGCAATCCACCAAATACAACGCCGAAGACATTCCCACATTGCGACAGCAATGGCTGAAAGAATACGAAGATATGTTATCGGGGGTGCCCGAAAAACTGCCACCGATGAGGGAAATCAACCACACGATACCCATCATCGACGAAAAACACCAATACCGATACCATACGCCCAGGTGCCCGGACGCACTGAAGCCTAAACTGCTGGAGAAAATCCAGCGATACGTGAGGGGCTGGATGGTGGACGTTCCAGAATGTCCCCCAGGCAGCCCCCATGCTATGCCTGCCCAAAAAGGACGGGTCACTCCGCACCGTGTTCGATTGCCGCAACGGAACGATAACACGATTCACGACGTCTCTCCGTTCCCAGACCAGGAACAAATAAGGATGGACGTCGCGCGGGCCAAAGTACCGGTCGAAGATTGACTTGTCCGACGCGTACGAACAGGTGCGAATAGTACCTGAAGACGTGTGGAAGACGGCATTCTCGACGGTATATGGGACGATGCTGAGCCAAGTAATGCAACAAGGCGACTGCAACGCCCCATCCACATTCCAACGGTTGATGACACACATCTTCCGCGAGCACATCGGGAAGTTCCTGCACGTGTACCTCGACGACATATTCGTGTTCTCGGACACGATAGAGGAACACCCAGGAACACCTCAGGGCGGTGTTCGAGTGTCTGCGAAAAGCAGAATTATACTTGAAGGCGTCGAAATGTGACTTGTAACTCGGAAAGGACCGACTGCCTAGGTCACATTATCGACGAGCAGGGACTGCAACGCAAGTGCAGATAAAATGGCGAAGATACGCGAATGGCGCACGCCAAGGGACTATGGAGACATCCAACGGTTCCTTGGTCTAGTGCAATACCTCGCGCACTTCATGCCTGATGTGTCGTCCTTCACGGGACCGTTGGCCGAGATATCCAGAAATGGACATGCATTCCAGTGGAGACCCTTGCACGAAAAGTGCTTCCAGTCGATAAAAGACTTAGCGTGCAAGGTCCTATACTCAAGCCAGTGGATCCCCGAACTGGGGAACCGATTTGGGTGATATGCGACGCCTCCGTATATGGAGTCGGCGCTGTGTACGGACAAGGACCTGAGTGGCACAACTGTCGCCCCGCAGGCTTCATGTCGAAGAAGTTCACAGCCGCACAACATGCGTATCGCGTGTTCGAGATAGAAATGATAGCCATATTGGAAGCCCTCCTTAAGTGGGAGGATAAGCTTCTAGGATATCCCATAACGATCGTCACCGATCACAAGGCCCTTGAGTTCTTTAAGACTCAAGCGAACTTCAATCCTCGGCAAACGAGGTGGATGGAATATCTCGAACGCTTTAACTACAAGATCATGTATGTTAAAGGGGACTCGAATAGAGTCGCAGACTGCCTGTCTAGGTACTACATCAACGACAAGGATGGGGAAACCCATAACTATGACGACTACGTTAACGCGGACGCGCGATTCGACCCGGAAGGAGACGAATTGCCCCTGGAACGACGAGAGGAACTCCGGTCAGTACGACTGAGAAGGTCCCCGAGACACCTCGTCGCGAAGGAAGAGTTGGAAGAACGAAGAGCTGAGGCGCAGGAGCTCAAGGAGAACCAGGAAGATCCTACGCCCACGGAGCATGACGAGGACGTAGAACCCCTGCCCCACAAGCTTCAGCGGATCCCGGAGATGGCGGGAAGCCATCAGAATTGGGTACTCCAACGACGCGATGTTCAGTAAGGTAGCGAAAGCTCCGAGGAACATCCCGCCTTCAGTGAGAGGGACGGTTACCTCTTCACTAAGAACCGCCTCGGTCAGGAGGTTATGTGCATACCCCGGGTTAAACTGGGGAACCGCGCCCTTATAGACGTTGTTATTGACAACGCTCACACAACCATAGGTCACTTCGGACACCGTAAGACGGGGAGTACATCCGCCGCTGGTACTGGTGGCCGACGCTTGGCAACGACGTGCTCAAGTTCTGCCTGTCATGCGGAACCTGCCAGACCACCAAGCCGAGCAACCAAAGCCCCAGCGGGACTGCTACACTCTATGCCGATCCCTACGTACCCCTGGCAGTCCATCTCCATGGACTTCTTGGGCCCGTTTCCCCCATGCCAAGGATTCGACTACCTATGGGTAGTGATGTGTCGACTCACGTCGACGGTACACTTAATCCCCACGACAACCAAGGTGAAGGCCAGCGAGCTCGCCTGGATGTACGTTAGGGACATAGTAAGGCTACATGGGGTAGCTGAATCGATCGTGAGCGACCGCGATTCGAAGTTCACGTCGGCCTTCTGGAAGGAAGTACACCGACTGCTGGGCACAAGGCTACTAATGTCGACAGCCTTCCATCCCCAGACGGATGGATCGACAGAACGGGCGAACCGTTCAATCATACAGGTGCTACGAGCCCTGGTAAAGCCGGACCAGTCCGACTGGGTTAACCAGTTGCCAATGACCGAGTTCGCACTGAACTCGTCTACCAACAGCTCATCGAAATTCGCCCCGTTCGAGCTCACTCAAGGGTACTTGCCACGGATGACTCAACGGGTCCCACACAGCTCCCTACCGGGAGTAAAAGCGTTCGCAGATCAAGCAATTGATAACCTAGAAATGGCGCACGACGCCATCATCGAGAGCAGGGTGTACCAGACGTACCATGCGAACAAGCGAAGAAGAGACGAAAGTCTCCTGCATGGTGTAGAAAACAAGATACAGGAAGGGGACCTAGTGTACCTATCTACGGAGAACCTTAACCTTCCGAAAGGAAGGGCGAAGAAGCTACTTCCCAGGTACATAGGCCCATACGAGGTCATAAAGGCTCACGCCGAGACCTCCAATTATACGCTGAGACTGCCGGAGGACCTCGCCAAGAGGCGAATACATCCGACATTCCACGTCTCCAAACTCAGGAGACACGAGCCCAACGACGATAGGCTCTTCCCGCACCGTGAGGTGCGACGATACTACGACTTGGGTAACCCCAAGGATGGAGAGTGGTCCGTCGACGAGATAATCGACCATAAATGGACCCGAAATAAACTTACTTTCCTGGTAAGATGGGATCTCGGCGACGAGACTTGGGAACCGGTTGAACACGTCCAGGACTGTAGTGCCCTCGACGGGTATCTGGAGTTGTTGGGCGTGGGCGACGTTAAGGACATCCCGAAGGATAAGCCGAAACCCCGACGCCGGGGTTAGATAAGATAACGGCGCGATTAGATAAATCGACGCGCAAGCGCCGTACGGCCAAACAAATTAGAAAATCATCAATTTACGGGCGGCTACACTTAACCGACTCACTTCGCCGCCAACCACCACCACAACCTCCCCAAAAACCCAGACGTGGCAACGCGTGCACCCACACACCCGCCTTACCACACCTACCACGCCAGCGAGTGGCTCCCGCCGCTATGAGCGACGAGGAGCAAGGACGAGGACGCTCCAGAAGGAGCAAATCTCTCAGCAAGACCCCGCGACACGCAAGTGTCGAGATGGCGGACACGCCTCCGTCGCTACCCACCATCCGAACCCCATCCCCAGACGCGACCGTCTCTCTCGGCAACGACTCCGACCGAGAAGACATTCGCTCACCGTCACCCACATTGTCGTCGACGGCGATGTCGTCTTCGTCGCGCAAGCGACCTCACGAGTCGTCATCGCCGCCTAGGGGGGAGGAAGAAGGGGAATTAACGTCTGCGGAAGCAGACTCAAGCAGACGGTCGTTGGACGACGACCTAAGACGAGCGCGGGAGAGGTACAAGGACCTCAAGGCCGATTACGCCAGCCTGCGTCGCGACTACGACACTTTACGTCGGGACAACCGACGGCTCAGGGACGAACGGCAGGATGCTGAGATCAAGGCATCCAACCACAAAATAGAGGCCGACTCGTGGAAGGGAGGAGTCGACAGACTCAGCACGACGCTCAAGTACCAAGAATACAAGAGCGAACAGCTGCGAAGGGAGCTCGTTACCAGAGGACGAGCACGGTCCCCCCAACACGAGTCCAGCAAACACGCTCACGTAAGTGAGCAAGAACTCCTCAAGGAGATCGCCATGTACGAGATCTCCAGGGACATCTACGGCGACTACGAGAGCGAGTCGGAAGACTGGGAGGTATACGTTCCCCCCAAGTCGAAGAAGAAGAAGTCCTTCCCAAAGGCAACGCAGCGAGCGCATCAACCAATGACAGTTGACAAGCCCGCGACGCCTCCGGAGACCTCACGGACTCCACTCGAAGAACGCATCGCACCACGACCACCGCAAGGTGGTAACTTCTACCCTCGGGACAACGGGAGAGTCAGGGCATCCAGCCCCCCTCCCAGACAACCTGCATCTTCCCTAACGGGAAGGCCCACGATGGAGACCAGCGAGTTCCCCCGGGAACAAATGGCTCCCCTGCTCGACAGGAACGGCAATCGTATCGCGTTCGACACCCCCCGCTCGGGATGGTGTCTCGTGTACGGTAGACCCATGCCCTTAGGGTCACCGTTCCCCGACATGCGCCCGGACGTGTCGATGATCAATCCGTTGACCGGCACCTACTGGACTATGCAGGAGTTGGAGCTGTTCCCCAACGGGTTCCCTGGATGGCCGGCACACTGGCCGGCAGGCAGAATGACACATTCCGAAAGGAATGAATGGTTACGCACGCGTGCTTATCGCACGCACTCCATTGCCACTGGCCCTAACAGGGCCCCGCCTCCAGTACCCGACTTCAGACTCATCAGCACGGTCGACCGGTCGCGGGAACTTCTACGATGGCTCCCAGGCAACCCCGACGCGCATGCCGCCGTCGAATTACCCTGGAGATTCCCCGAGACAGCTGAGGAAACTCAGCGGCTACGAGAAGTAGCCTGGATGCAAGGCAACCTCGAGGCCTTCACGTTCTGGGGAAAATTCGTCGATTACTGCAATCGAATCCCCAAGGACCGTCGTATGCCTGCAGAGGTCGAGGCCACTGGCATCACTTGGCCACGCCCGCTATGGGCTCCATACAAACAGGTCAGCGAGAGGCAGAAGGAGAAGAAGAGGTTGAAGAAGGTAGAGAAGCACCAGGGCCGCGCAGCGCCCCCTTTCCACCCTCAACCTCCTCCTCCTCCTCCACCTCGACGGCATGCAGGCCCCTTCGGGGCTGGTCCCTCTGACGCAGTCATCGCGCAGACGAACCAATACCTCAACACGCAGCGGGCTCACGCGAGCACGACCGGGACGGGCAACTTCCCAACTGCAACCGCCACGAGGATGCCTGATGCACACCCTGGTCCAGCCACGAGCACCTCGACGCCCACCGAGGCACACACTTCGGCGACCCTGACCACACCCTCAGTACCGCAAGGTACTACTACTGACGTGCCCATGGTCACCGAGCCCGCCGTCGCCACCACCATTCAGACGCCTCACGGCGTCACAACAACGGAAACCACGGCCACGGATCAAGTAGCCATGGATTCCGCCGCGGAACACCTGGCTGACGTCCACTCTTTCCCAATCGACGTCGACGACTTGAGCCCCAACCTCGACAATCTCGACAACTGGGTACGACGCCTAGGCGAATGGTACCACGTCGAGCTGCCAGGCCTTGTTCGTGACGCAAGTCACCAGGTCTCCGACCTCAACGCCCTCAGAGGGCTTCTCATCGTAGCAAGGCTCGGGCCTCACGACAACTCCGGCCGAATCACGCTGGGCTTCATTCGGCGCGTAGCCGAATTCATCCGTCAACGCCCTATCACCGCCGAACAATTCGTCGAGGCCCTCCCCATCACTGTGCCCGCTACTATCGAGAACCTCAACAGCTACCTCGACGATGTCCAACGCTCACGCATTGAGTACATCGCCGACGCTGCCTCTGGAGGACTCCGCCTCGAGTATGTGCGTGCCTGGTTGGCTAGGGTCATAGTCCCCGTCACCACGGACAGCACCCTACACTTCCCCAACCTCGGGCCCTCGAAGTAGGCCGTAGACCGATCACCTGGCCGTGCTCAGTCTAAGGTGGGAGGATGTGAGGGACTCACTTCGAATGCGCAAGCATTCTAATCTTATCTTATCTCACGCGCACTCACGCGCGCCAGTGATGGGAAACCATCTGCCCGATTTAGTATATACTGTATAGTTATTGATCGGATACATGTACGCCAGATCTCCTATGAGATCTGGCATCTATCTCTTTTGTACTACGCGTAGGTTCCGAATAAAGCTCGGTCAAACTTACCTTGTACGAGAGGGATAGCAATCCCTTACAAACGTCGAATACCCCTATAAGGCCCGCATCGGATTAGAACAAGGAGGGGCATTTGGTTGGGAAAGACTCACGCGATGGCCGTAACAGATGTTCGCATGGACTACGATGTACTAACAACGTCTCCCACCAGAACGGTATCCGACGAAATCATCAGATAGCATCATGGAGGAGGCGTTGCGAACGAGGGATACAGGGACCGGCAATGACCAGGATGGTTTGAAGATGGGTGGAATTCGAGTGGCGCCGCATACGTATTGAACAGGTGTGCCATTCCTGATGCCTACTAAGCAAGATTACCCCAATCGTGAGCAAATGGTGCAGAAACTGGGCGCGTACGCTGTGAAACCACGCAAGCATGCTTACAGTTCGCCTTAGTGGCCCATCAGCGGTGCCAGGTACCTGGGAAAGACTTTGAGCAACCACGCCGCATCCAGAGATCAATAGAGCGCATACTGACATGGCCGAGATGAAAAATCGAGAACGGTACCCAGAGAAGATCCCCAGGTAGCGTAAGACGGTGGTGGTTCATGGGAAAGATGGAGAGGCGACAACCGCGGTAGGGGACGCGTGCATTCAGACGCCCAACTTCAGGACTTGGGCGTTTTCGAGTTTCCGCTCTTGCCTTTGCCACCGACCTTCCGCTAGTGGACTTCCGCTTGCGTTTGGGCCTGGTGCTGCCGCATTCAACGACAGCGGCATTGGCGACCTCCCTGGCATCCTCTTCTCTACGCAGCACGAATGACGCCGTCACAGACCCTTCCAAACCCTCCATCGGCCTCGAAGGCATCTCCCCCACCCCCTCCCTCCTCTCCTGGGCCTCCCACCTCCAATCCCACCTCTAAACCCTCAATCTTCGCCACGAATCCCTCATCCAACAAACTTACGACCTACTCGAGCCGCTCTGGCGCCGCCTCTCCATCCCCGACTCCTTGGCAAACAATCCCGCTCCAGCAAGAACAAGTCTGACAGCCCAAAACACGACTAGTACATCTGGCAGCCGCCGCGGTACGACGCACAGGGTCAACATCAGCCTCCGAATAATTGGAAGTCTATCTTCCA
Source organism: Irpex lacteus (assembly GCA_001986395.2). Classification (NCBI taxonomy): domain Eukaryota; kingdom Fungi; phylum Basidiomycota; class Agaricomycetes; order Polyporales; family Irpicaceae; genus Irpex; species Irpex lacteus. The sequence continues at coordinate 7,363 of MQVO02000193.1, read as the reverse complement.
AGGTGCCTACTCCCTATGTCCCTTTTTCCTCTCCTCCCTTCCCGCTTCCTTAGTGCTGCGATGAGCTAAGTGCTGACGATGTTTTTAGGCTCGGCATGGGAATTGGACGAGCCAAGGCAAGAATAATGCCTCCACCTCTTCGTCAAATAACAGCCGGACCTCAACTGGGAGAACGAGCAGGTGAGAGAGGCCCGTCTGGAAGACGATGCGGTTTTGGCTGGATAGGGGGTGTGATGGTTTCCGGGTGAGTCTCCTCCCTTTCTCCCTTTCTCCCTCCTTCTCTCTCGCTCTCTCGTTGAGCGAGTTGGCTGACAGACTGACAGAGTGCTGGAGAAGCAGCAGAAGGAGCAGAGGAAGACGGATGTGGATATGGAGGATGTGCTGGATGGGTTTCAGAGGAAGGCAAGGGACCATGCACGGACGCCTATACAGGTGCGTAAATTCCCCAAACGTCCATTTAATCGCTGTGAGCATAACTCTAATGAACTCGACATTGGGCGTAGTGGGATGGAAGTCCTCACGCTGGGTTCACGAGCAGGACTCCATGGATCCGGGTGAACGAGGATCCCAACAGCGTGCTCAACTTTTGGAAGAGGGCACTCGATGCGCGTAAGAAGAACGAGGTTCGTTTTAGCCTAAGCCCTAGCGTTCTTTATATTCACCTGTTGATAAAGACTCAACATCTAGGTATACGAGGACTTCGAACTCCTGCTTCGTGAAGACCCCACGATCTTCGCATACAAACGGTCCCTGGACGGGGTAACTGCGTTTGTGGTGATGAACTTCAGCACGTCGGAATTGACCGGTGGAAGCTTGGACGGGTTGAAGTATTAGGATCGCGGAGGTTGTGTTGGCGACTTGCATCTGCATTGAACGACAGCTACGCCGCGTCTCACCCGTTCCCGTTAAAGCAGACATGCAAGTCCCAGCTCAAGCTCAACATGCAAGTCACAGCCAGCTCACGCTCAAGCTACCTGCTCAGGGACGTTGTTCAATGGGTGAGTATCGATCATCTCATTGACGGGCAGTACATCTTGCGGCTGATTTTCATTTACTCGAGAACACCACGAGGTCCATGGGGGCGAGAGGGTCTAGGAAATCAAGGGTTTGAGATGTGCTCGTCGTGCATAGGATAAATAGATGTATCTCAGTACTATACACTTGGATGTACGGAGCAATGAGCTGCTTTAATAAGTGAGAATAAAAGTGACCATTTATTGAATATTCATGTTGAGCGCTGAGCGCTGATCGTTTGAGTGCTTTCGTCAGATTGGGCGCTTCGACAGCTTTTGTCGTTCGCCACCACCATCGACTTCACGCACAGCCTCCCATCGTAGAGCAGCTTTCACCAGTGGATTTCCGCTGGTGCCTAGCTGTAATCTCTCATCGATATCTCTTACAGAGGCCGCAGGCGAGCTGTGAATTGAAGGAACCTTACGAACGTAAACGAACATACCGTGGTGTGCGTGTACGTGAGTATTCACCTGGTTAGCTGCGTTAGAAACGCCATCAGTAGGCTTGTAACAATACTGACTGCTTGTACTCGACATCAGATCTTCCTGGACTCTAGATACAGGGCACCGGGAAAGCTAGTCGTTCGGTAGTTGACTAGTAGCTGTGGCGCCTCGGGAACAGGTGAGTATAGTCTTGCACCATAGTCACATCGCGCTGGAATGTGCTGACTAAATGCAGTCCGTTGCTATCAAGCAATTTTGAGTTCTATCCGAGCTCGAACGGTTTCCTTCGCTATCAGCCTTGCCTGAGTGCGTTTCCGCAGCGTTTAGGCCCTGGCCTGAGACGGTGACTTCAGTTCTGAAGTTACGGCTGTGCCTCTTGCGGCTATCTCAAATTGAAAGTAAGGTATGATCCCAACGCTCTATTTAGTCATGCATCGACTGATAATTACATGTTTTGTGCTTTCAGGTGTTCGTTTTTTGTCTAGCGGGTAAGTCTCACACGCACGGTGCATCGTGCGCTAGTCGAGGGGTCATATATTTCGAATGTCCAAATCTAAGTTTCTAACCCAGAGGGAGAGCGCGGATAATCGTAAGACAAGTGAAGGACGGAAGCGAAGCCTGGTTCGTGTGTGTGTGCGTGGTTCTGAAGGTAAGGTGTCACTTCTCGTTCATCGAGATCAAGAGTATTTACCTGCATCGGTAACCTTGGCGATTCAAGGCTTCTATCGTTCAAGATCTCAGCAAGTTGTGCGAGTGCCTTCCGCAAGTGGATTTCCGCTGCGTCTAGGTCTCGCGTTGGACACAATCATCGGTGAAGTCACGAGCATAGGATAGGCCGACCTCTCGAGGAAGAACCTGTCTAGGACAGCAGCACAGCAGGCGATTTTGCTTTGTAGAAGGTATGCTGTCAAATTTTTCAAGGACAGATATATGCTGAAAGTTGTCGAAATAATTGCGAAGGTGTCGCGCAAGGCGTTGTTCGTCTAGAGACACGCGACGTTCTTTCCAGGTATGTCTTTTGATTACATTGACTTCCTATGCTGAAGCTAAAGTAGCCCAGGTGCTTATATCAGTTGGTGAAGCCGACCGGTGGTGGACGACAAAGCACGGCTCTTGAAGTAGGTATGAACAAACTGTAGCAGATATGCAGAACACTTACTACTACTCCACAGAAGGGGCTACGACACAATTCCACACCCTATTTACGCAACAATACATCTCTATCATCGTATCCACGGTACCTACACATTCACCGATCCAATAAATTACTTATCGCAAGTACGACCCCTATTGCGAGTTTTTCTCCTGAGGTGCTATGAGTTCGGATTCTACCGGCGATGTTCTACCATTGCTGTTCGATGTGCCTACGGTTTTATGGGCCGATCGTTCAGACATCCCCGACCATCCGGGTTTATATGTCTCTCCAAATTCCAGTGACCCTTCCTCTCGTGGAAAAATATGTTTCACATGGCGATACAACAACTCAGCCTCCCTCGCCATGGACGTGGTTTCACACTCGATTCGCGCGGCAGGATAGTTACTGGACATCTCTGTGTCCCACTAGTCTGGCTTACGAGGGGATATTAGCGCCACTATCTGACATCCGCGTTGTGCCCGTCCATCAGTCTAACGGAACAGGATGGAGATTGCATGATGTGGAGGGTTGGCAGGGGTTAGAAAGACTGCTGCGCAAACTTCTCTCTGCCATGAGCTCGGCGTGGCCCTTGGACGCTTGGACTCCCGCTGCTAGTGCGAATTGACTCTCTGATACCGTGGCCTGATGCATACCAGTACGATTCTGTTTGGTCGACGCGGCAACAAGCAAAGACAGTTGCGAGAAACGCACGCGCAGCGTTTAAGCTTGTTCTGGCGAAAATAACATACGCGTCCTACCTTCTTCCGGAGGAGTGGCTTGAGCACCTGCCTCGACTCAACCTCCTGACCGTGGAGGAGACGAACGCGATTCGTCAGTCAGTAATCTGTCAGGCTACAAGCGCCACATCCGGCGAACATCTACAGCGAGCAGGTATTATCGTCGACGTGCGGGTGGAGTACTATGGCTCTTTTCTGGAAGAGATACGGAAGCTCGCACATCGATTCAGGTTCCCAATATGGTTGTACTATGGTGAGGAGCCCCGCGTGTCGGCACATGCTTGGTCGAGAGTATACTTGCCATCTCGAGAAGCCATCACAGCTTGTCGGTCACACGGACATGTAACGACGTCGCCATTCTGGGAAGATGAGCTCTTGGGAGTAGAGGACACTACACACACATGGGAGTGGCCCGAGTCTGAGCATGCACCTGTAGATGCTGCTCAACAATTCTCACCGTGGTTCAGCCAGCCGACAACTTCTCTGTCTACCATGCCCCCAGCGACTACTTCCGAGTATGCCCCCTTGCGTCCAGTAGTGAAACCTTCTCGAAATCCACAGACACGGCAGTATCCAGGGGCAAACCGTGGATGAATTCTTCCGTGAGTTACAACAGGAGAGTGAGAGAAGGATGGCCAAGATGGGAGATACGGAGAAAGCAGCAGTGGCTGCACGGGCGGCTGCACATAAAGACCTTGGTATACCTAACCGGTCGCACCGTTGCAAGGTATACGTCTGGGAACTGGAGGAAGACGGGAGCTACACGCGCACACTTATTCTTGGGAGGGCGAGGTGGAGGAAGGCATTCGAGGAGTCCGCGCCCAGTCAACGCCGATATGATCCTGTGCACAACGAGTTCGACATTTGTGAAGCTCTGGACCCATCTGCTGAGGTCGAGGACATCTTCGAGTATGCCATTTGGGATGCCGACAAGGGACGGTTTCTGACGTTCTATGACTCTGAAAGCCGGTCAGAGCGCATGGCAGATCTGGAATCTGGTACGAGTATAGAAAGGCGTCCAGACCACACCATGACGATTTCACCGGAGTCAGCGACGTCTGCGGAACTACGCAGGATGTGCCAATGGTAGAGGGGCTTGGTATGCCACTCGAGCAGCCGGTGAGTTGCATCACATTTCCTGAAGCTAAGGAGAACTCACATGAGAGCGGTATACAGTCCAGCTTGCCCCCTATTCCTAACTACAATGCTACTGGGCTTGTCTCATATAGAGAGGTCCTCATGGAGCGCCTTGGATTGCAAACCTCGATTACCATCCAGGAGGATGTGGCGGGGTCATGGCTGAGTACGGAGGAGATGGGGCGAATTCTTGGGCATATGCATGAGTCGTTGGAACCAGCAATGGAGAGTCTGGCGAGGGAGATGGTGACCGGACTATCACAGGCAGAGATCAGTGCCACAAACCTGCGTGAAGGTCTGGTGGATGTGGACCCGAGATTTCGCGAACATCACCCCTACCAATTGCGCCGGGATTTGCATGTCCGTACTGGAACCGTCAATGGGATCCATCAGGCAGAGGTGTGGTACCTGCTTGATGCGTCCAAGAAGCAGGACGCAGACATGTCCTTCATCCTCTGCCTCAAAGATGCGCTGACAGTTAATCACATTCTCCGAGCGTGTCATTCACGTCGATCTACGAGATTACCAGCCGGCTCATCCATTGGGGTATTCCATTCAAGACTCTTCGTCGCAGCCAAGATATCTCATTGCTGCCCAAACCAGCTCCTATGCCGATGTTTCATGATGCCACACCACTGGCTCTTGGACAGTCCCTCACAACTTTGTATTTGGCCTCAAGGAGTACAAGGAGTACGAGCAGATGCGGGATAGTGTAGTGAACTCCTATTGTGGTCGAGCGGCGGTCTTACAGGGTGGGATAAGCTGGCGATTGGCACATGAAGCTGATGTGGATGAAGGGGTTGTACTAAGGGGTCCTAGCGGTTTCCATACCAGAGAGGACCACGTCTCTGTTGGCGGGAGGGGGTATGTGGATGATACCCTGTCTCATCATCAGCAGGATGTGATTTGTGGGTATACCGTGTGATGCCAAGTGAGTATTGTACTATCCTGAAAGTGGGTTCACTGACTATATATTTTCTTTCCTTATCTCAGAGACTGCAAAGGAAGGGCTCAGTCGGGCTGCTTGGCGATCGTGGTGGCCATCAGTCAAGACCTGGGAAGCGTCAGGAATGTGTCTGGATTACTGGGAGTGCCGACAATGAGAGGTGGTTTGCTGCGCGATTGAGACAGATTAAGGAGGGAAATGGCCAGCCATTCACTGCAAGTGAGTGGCGCACTAAGCTCGCAAAAAAAGACACCCCACAAGAGTAATGTCAGAAGAAATGCTCGCAGTTTTGCCAAAGGGACGTTACCTCCTGCAAACGATGTATCTGTGTAGAATGAACTGTATTTTATATAGCTTGCAATGCTTGAGAACAAGAATTGAATAAGTAATACCTCAGGGCATGGGAATATAAGTCGCGGTGCGATGTGTGGTGGTGTCGGAAGCGCTTATTGTGGACTAGTCCATGACTAGTCCCTGTATAGTCTACGACTAATCAATAACTAGCGGAGGACTAGTCAGCGCTTGGTTGAACAACTTCATACTCGGTACCACCACACTGCTCAATTCCTGACCACAGCTCTCTATGTCTAACTCAGGCTTGGAAACAATATTGTATGATCGGCATAACGAATCACACATAATTCTTGGTATAATTCACATTCAATATTATGGAATGGACTTTGACACGTGTACACAGACGACTCCGACACAGACACATTGGGCAACGCTGGTGCCCCAGTGCATGTCTTCTGGGTCAATCAAAAGTCTATTGGAAAGGCCGAGAACTGGCCAGCTAATCGAAAATTCCCTGCCAAGAGTTCAACGACGGGCTCAATGATAGGAGTAACGGCCATTTACTCCTCGGAGCTACAACCCCTGGCGGTTGGGCAAATGGGGGACGTCTGGGTAACTCCACAGACCATGTTTGTCAAGCAGGAAGGGGGCTGGTCACAATGGAGGCGGAAACAGGTATTTTACTCTCCTCATAGTGGGAAACATGAACTTGTCTGGTCTGCATCCGGGCTACATCCAAAATATATGCGTCATGGATCACGGCGAAATGACAAGAAAGACTGGAAAGATTACAAAGGTATTTAGTTAGCTACATTGAACTGGATATCTTCTGACATTTGCATGACATGGTTTGGTGGGCTACAGGTCAGGTACCTGCCAACCTCCTCACCGAAACGGTGCGAAGCACCACACCTCAACTACAACGTATCTTCAGCACTTCCTGGGAATTGCTTTCGGAAGCGGACATCCTATGTGTGTTGAATGCTCGACTTCAAAGTCTTAGAGAAGCTAGCGACAATGACACAAATCTGGCAAGAGGTGGCGAAGGACAGGGTCCGGGTGAGAATGTTGCGACAGGTACGTAGCGTACTTTCTAAATTGATGATGGCTAATTGATTTCTAGGAGACCCGGACGATCTCGAAATAGATCAGCAAAGGAACAATATAGACAATCAAGACGATGGAGGTAAGATGCAGTGAACGCTTGACTCAACTCAATCTTCTTGCAAGTACTGAGCCTGAGATATAGTAGAGACCATTCCAATGACAAGACTGACCTGCCAACCAACTTGCGAGCCTTTTCCTTGTGATCGCTACAAATATCCTGAAGATGGACGGCAAAGCTCTGGCTATGTTACCTGTGGAATAAACGGAATGGAGGCTTTTCTTCCGGTGGAAGTGAGTGTAATCTCTTTGCAGTATTGAGGCGATTCGGTAAAAGAAAACAAGCTTATTATACATTACATAGGATGACATGGCTGAAACTGCTGCATGGATGCTTGAGAAAGGACTCGACGCTACTGCACCAAATGGCCAACGTGGGTGCATGATAACAGTGTTAAACGCACCAAAGCCTGGATGCTCACCCGCTGAGAGCCGAGCTCACGACGAGACAGTCACGAAGCTGCTGTCACTGGACGCAAGGTCGCTTTCACTG